>CAVNYN010248914.1:1108-13373 GCA_963692815.1 Nyctanthes arbor-tristis
GTTTATGTCAATTGTCATCCAAGATCTTTCTTTAGCGTCAATTCAATACCAATCTTCAAGCGATCTTACAATAATATTCAAGTAATTCTTTCAAAACGACAATTTCGTTACTTACCTTAATTCGTAGAAATTTTCGGAATGTTACACTGCCATTTCCGGCAACCGAAATGGGGGAGTCTCCCTCTTTTGGCTGCTATTTCCGGCAGCACATGGGGAGAGACTCCACCCCTTTTGGTTGCCAAAAATAGCAACCAAAAGCTGCCGGAAATGGCAACGCTGCCATTTCCGGCAGCACGGGGGAGACTCCCCCTTTCTGGCTACCATTTTTTACAGCCAAAATCTGCTGGAAATGGCAGCACGGGGGAGACTCCCCCTTTCTGGCTACCATTTTTTACAGCCAAAATCTGCTGGAAATGGCAGCAAAAGTGCTGCCATTTCCAGCAGATTTTTGCTGCCATTTCCAACAGATTTTGGTTGCCATAAGGGAGGAGTCTCTGGCATCAATTTTGCTGCCATTTTTGGCAGCCAAAAGGAGGGAACACTCCCCCTTGTGCTGCTGGAAATGGCAGACAAAAGGGAGGAGACTCCCCCCTTTTCGGTTGCCGGGCTGCCATTTCTGGCAGCCAAGGTCCCCCCTCCCTCCAACTTTCTCTTTTTTTTTTAATATTAAAATATTTGTTTTTTTTTGTATTTTTACCAAAATACCCCTAATTTTAACGGTGGAGTTGACGGTTTCTATCACAGGGACTTTAAGTGTAATACTTTTAAAAGATTAGGGACCCCCAGGACTAAAATCAAAGATTGAGAACGTAAACTCGACTTTGTTGAATGGTTGGGGACGTTAGCTAAAAATTTCCCTTTAAATTATATATCACATTGGTTAAATACCCATATTCTACATGGGATGCTCTGAATTCAAACGACATGTACCTAGTGGGGAGGGAGGTGGGGGCAAGTGGAGCGCACTAGCCCCATGAAACCAAGAAATTTTTATGAAACTTCTTTATTTTTTTATTTTTATTTTTGTTTTAATGCTATGTTTTGTATGGATTTTGTATAATAAGTTAATAACTAATAAAGTGAGAATTCTAAATGACATTGCATGTGATTAACTAGTGTAAATATATTTACTAAAAAAAAAAAAAAAACTAGTGTAAATATAGGCTACAACAACTAGTATTCTTAGACTTATCATAAAAATAAATCAAAAATTTTCGTGATTAGATTAGAGTATGTTTTAAAAGTACCAACTTTTAAATAGGAATAAGATAAGAAGTAAATAATTTTCTATGGTATCATATTACATGTTATACAAATTTTTGTATAATCAAATTATGCCGCCACTCAGTTGGAGTCCTGGCTCCGTCGTTGCATTTACCCCTTCTCTATATTCAGTTTGTATTAAAAAAAGAAAGAAAATTATCAATCTCATTTACGTGTAGGAATATACAAATAAGTTTTCTCCAATGGACAAGTTGCCCATATGGCCGACTCTCACAAGTACTGCAGGACTTGCCCATAATCCAAAGTTTGAATGCATGTACCTCTTTTCTATATCCCCTTACATCAAAAGGAGGGGGGAAAGCCAAAATTATTAATCTCATTACGGGGAGGAATAAAAACAAAATAGGAGAGTCATCGATGAATTTTTTTTCCAGTGGATAGGTCATCCATATTGCGGACTCTCACAAATATTGCGGATCTTGCCCATACCCAGTGGCCAATGTAGCATTTCTCAAGCTCACAATGACACAATCTAATAAAAACTTGAAAAATCTTTACTTCATACTTCATAGAGTAATTCAATTGAGAATCATTTTTTTTAAGACAATTTGATCGGCCATGCAAGGAAATGAAATACCATTTTTTTTAATTTTTATTTTAAAAAGGCCGTTTATTCAAATAGAAATGGAAGTACAAGACTCAGGGCCTCAGACACTCGGACAGAGGCCCATACATAGCGGACCGGTTAGGATTGGAAGCCTAAACTGGACCAACAAAAGAAGAAGGAAACAAGCAAAAACATGGCCCAGACACAAAACTTAAGAAGCCTAAGCACACGGCCCAAACACATAAGACACCCCATCTTCACCAGATCGATAGGGGCACGCAGAAGGGATCAAAATCAGGGGATGAAATCGATGTCATCATCCTGTAATGCATCGAATCCAACATTCTTGATTCTTTCATTGGTGAAGACCATCAGATAGGCGGAGTTTTCTTGTTGCAATTTGTTGAAGAAAAGTCTGCGTCCCAGTTGCCGTTTGGGTACATACGGATGGGGCACAGAGGAGATGTTGAAAT
Organism: Nyctanthes arbor-tristis; assembly: GCA_963692815.1. Taxonomy (NCBI): domain Eukaryota; kingdom Viridiplantae; phylum Streptophyta; class Magnoliopsida; order Lamiales; family Oleaceae; genus Nyctanthes; species Nyctanthes arbor-tristis. The sequence goes on from CAVNYN010248914.1 coordinate 3,413, forward strand.
CCTCCAGGATATCCAGCAGAATAGGGTCCGGGATGCAGTCATGGTGCTCGTCCTCGAAGATTTCAGACTGAATCAGCTTCTCTTTGAGTTCAAGGAATGACTTTGGACGAGGGTACAGTGCTTTAGCATATAAGTACAGTTCTAAAAGGATGTCAGCAGTAGCTTTAAGATGGACCTTGGATGGATAATCAGTTCCAAACTCGTTGGTCCACTGGGAGAACCTGTTCAGAAAGATATACATCAGCCTCGCTTCAACAAGAATCTCACAATCTGCCAAGTCCACGTCGATTCTTTCAGCATCAATGATGATGGTGGCGAATTCAATAAGGAAAATGCAAGCTTTGGGTAGATGGTTTGAGCAAGGAATCAGAGATCGCTGTGGGACCTGAATCTTAATCCAAGGGGGGAGGGGCTGGCTGAGATGGAACACCGAGCGTCGAAAATAGGAACTTGCCATGGGAGAGAAATTCAGGAAGCCGTGGTGAATAAAGAAATGGCCAGAATCAGAGCTTAAATAGCCAGCAAGGAGGAAAAAAAGCTAAACTGGAAAAGACAAGACAGAGGAGGAGTCGGTTTGGAGCTGACAAAGTCAGAAAAGTCGGGGCAGACATAGAAGGAAGAGATGATACCAAAATGGAAAAAGGGAAGACTGGCTCCAGAGGATTGAGGTTACTCATTCAGTTTCAGGTAGGTGTGTCCTGCTTTTTCTTTTCCAATAATCTCCAAAATCTGATTAGTGCAGTTTTCTTTCTTGTAAATCATATGCTCATTTGCTTTGAGCCCCTCAAGTGCTAAAAGATGGGCAATTGAATTATCTTCTTCCGATCTTGTGAACGAGATATCCATTTGACTGCTTAGGAGTTTAATATTACTCAAAAGGTACTGTAGCTGCCAGTGTCCAAATTTGTTGTTCCAAAGCACTGATATTGTCTCCAATGAATCAACTTCCACAACTAGAGAATTAAAATGTGACTGATTGCACAGGTTTAGGCCTAAGATCAAACAGTTAAAATCTGTTTCCATGTGACTACCTGTCTTCCAATAACGAGAATAACCCAAAATCATCTCCCCTAATTCATTTCTGATGACACCACCCCCAGCTGTTTCCTGTGTGATATCATATCTGATTCCACTAAGGTTTAGTTTGACAAAGCCAGCATGAGGGAAAGGCCATTTAATGAGGATCCATCTTTTCTTGGAAACATGAATATGGAGCCTCAATTGCATGGCATAATCTTCAAATCCTTGCCATTGCTTGCCATTAATCAAGCCACCCCTATGCAAATCATGTATAAGATTTTCAATTTTCCAGATGATAGCCTTTGCATTCATTTTCTCCTCTTTGTACTTGGCATGATTCCTACTCAGCCAAATGAACCAGAAAATTAAAACTAGAATTAGGGATGAATGTGACCTCTGCTATAATGAGTAGAAGAAATGGACCAAGAGGTAATGACTGTTTGAATAGAATTAGCCCTGAACTTTGGAATCCTAAACTTAGATTCAAAATGGTCCATCACTTGTTTGACAATGTGATTATCAATGAAGACATTCATTTTGGTTGCAACACTGGCATTTAGAGGCTAAAGGGATTTGAAGCCTCTGGCTAATGACCATGTCGACTGGGATCCAACCCTTCCAAAGTCTCCACATAAAAAGGCTGATTTTGGAAGGGAGGGATTTGTTCCAAATGATTTCACAAGAGAACTGTTTAGCACTGGCTTTTCTAACTAAGTTCCAAGCACTCTTTGTTGAAAACTTACCATTGCGATTCCCTTTCCAAATTGCAAGGTCTTTTTCTGTGGCAGTAATAGGAATTTGGTCAATTTGATCAGCAATGAAGACATTAGTAACAGCCTCCAGTTTAGGATGGTCCCACATCCCCTCAATAATGAACTCCTTAATTTTGATGAACTGTGACATTTGAATGGGAGAATGTGTGCCAAACAATCAACATCCAGCCATTCGTCATACCAGAATGAAATATCCCCAACTCCCACAATCCAACCAATTTGTTTTTCAGCCCACTCTGCACTCTCTAGTAGCATTTTCCAGATACCGGGATCAGAATTTTTGCTCAAAATTTGAGATGGATGAGAGTCCTTACAGTACTTATTTTGCATGACTTTAGACCATAGGCAATTTTGACTCCGAAATTTCCACCAAAGTTTTGTAGAGAAACCATCCACCATATCTTGAAGTCTTCGAATGCCAGCACCTCCTTCTATCACAGGTTTGTATATTTCTTTCCATTTAGCCCAGTGAAGCCTTTGTTTCCCCTCAGAGCCGCCCAAAAAGAATTTGGCAAATAAGGATTCCAATTCCTTTAGGATATACTTAGGGGGATTAGTGACCTGAAGTGAGTAAACAGGTATAGATGTAAGTACACTTCTAATTAATGTCAATCTTGCTCTAGATTAATGTCAATCTTGCTCTAGCGGATAGGATCCTCATCTCCCATCCAGTAATTCTTTTCTTCACTTGATGAACCAGATGGAGAAAAAGATTCCTTTTTCCCCTGCCATTAAATAATCTGATGCCCATGTATAAGATAGAGAGAGAGTTTGGAGAAACCAGTAATGGTTTTGATATTGTTAATCAAACTAGAAGGGACATTTTGGGGAACTAAGAAGCCACTCTTTGCCTTGTTGACCTGTTGCCCTGAAACTCTTTTAAAGGATGAGAGAGTGTTGAAAATTTTTTGAAAGCATCTTTTTTGCCCATTCGAAAAAATGATAACATCATCTGCAAAGCCCATATGAGAGATGCCAAGCTCACCCCCGTAATTATAAAACCATTGAAGTTGTAATTCAAATAGAAGATTAAGATTTCTGGAGAGGACTTCAGCAGAGAGGATGAATAGGGCAGGTGATAAGGGGTCGCCTTGTCTAAGTCATCTTTCTCCCATGAAGAAACCAGAGGTCTTTCCATTAATAATGATAGAGTACCACACTCTAGATATGCATCTATTAACTAGGTTAATCCACTGTTCACAGAAGCCAAATTTCCTAAGAACCTCAAACAAAAAGGCATGATTTACTCTATCATAGGCTTTTTGCATATCCAGTTAGAATGCAACGTTTCTTCCTCAATTTTTTTTTTTTTTGTTGAGGGAATGGATCATCTCTTGTGCAATGAGGGTATTATCACTAATTTCTCTATCCTTAACAAAGCCACTCTGATTATCTGAGATGAGTTTAGGTAGAAAGAGTCCCACCCTGTTTGCCAAAATCTTAGAAACCAATCTGTTGAAAATGGTGCAAAGACTTATTGGTCTGTAGTCCATCCATGAGTTTGGAGAGTCCTTTTTAGGAATAAGGCAGATTGTAGTACTAGTAAAGGCTCTGTGAATGAACTGTCCTTTAAACACTGCCTGGATTGCTTCACACAAGTCCTCTTTGATGATGTGCTAGCAGTGCTGGAAAAAGAGGGCAGAGAAGCCATCTGGGCCTGCCACCTTCTCACCATTCAATGCAAATAGTGTGGAATGGATTTCCTCTTCAGTTGGTAAAGCAATAAGCCTGTAATTTTTAGTTTCTGAAACCAGGTTTGGGATAACCTCCATGAATGAGTCATCTCTTTCAATAGGTTCAGCTTTGTAGATGTTTTGGAAGTATTGTGTAGCAGAGTTGCAAATATCCTCCTCTTTGTTCAACTCCCTGCCTGCCATTGGATCCTGGAGATCGGCATTTCATGTATCTCTTATTTACCAAAGCATGAAAATACTTGGTGTTTCTATCTCCACATTTAAGCCAATGGACAGCTGCCTTTTGTTTCCAGTATTCTTCCTCAAAGATTAGAGCTTGACTGAGGAAAGCTTGTGGGTGTTTCAGCTCTTGCCTATTTTCAGGAGATGGGTTGTTTTCAAACTTAATTTGAGCCTTGTCTACCAAAACCTCAGCATCAAAGACCTGAGAATGGATGTTTCTGAAAACTTCTTTATTCCAAATCTGGATAGCTTCCTTTAATCTCTTGAGTTTCAATTGAAGCTTCCACATACCATTCCCTTCACAAGCAGTTTGCCAATTTTGTTGAACTATATCAAGAAATGTGTGGTGTTTTATCCACACATTTAGGAATCTAAAAGCTGAAGGGCCCCTAGGATTAAGAGCAATATTTTCCACCAACAGAGGACAATGGTCAGAGCCAGTCGAGTTGAGAATTGATGCTTTACAGTTGGAAGCATAATTTGCAAATTCCACATTTCCCAGGATTCTATCCAATTTTTCAAGAATACTTCCATTAGACCATGTGAAATTAAATCCATTCATGTTTAGTCCATTAGACCACAGTCAAAAATTGTGTCTTCGAATTCTGCCACTGGTCTATATTGATTAATATTGTTATCACTTCGTTCATGAGAAAATCTAACCGTATTAAAATCACCTGTGAGAAGCCAAGGTCTTCTTTGGGTATCAGCCAAATGCCTAAGCTCTTCCCATAATCTTCTACGAGCAACATAGTAGCAATCAGCATAAACCGTGAATGCAAAAGCCTCTCCATTAGATGGGCAGTGGATATTAACATGGATGAACTGATCTCCTTGAGCTTCGGGGGAACAATGAATTTGGTCCTTACATAGTAACCAAAATTTTCCAGTGGAGTTAACTTGCCAACTTTGGAAACCCCAGATCAAGACCATAGGATAGAATCTGATCTTTGCTGACCTTGGGTTCAATTAAAGCCAAAACATTAATTTTGTGTTTCCTGATCAAGTTTTTAATCCTACTTCTGGCATTGGCTTTGGCAATGCCTCTAACATTCCAAGTTAAGCAACAAATCATAGGGAAATGTTTGTGGGTAAGATAGGCTTATGTGGGATTTCAGCCTCATACTCCTGGGGGTCTTCAGAATCACAACCCTTATCATCTTCCAAATCCTCAACTGTTGGCTTGCAATTGGTTTGGCAAAAGGAAAGGATGGAGAAGGGATTAGGGTCAGAAAGTTCCTCAATTAGAGCAATCTGGTGGGAATTTAGAACCGGTTGGTCATTGGGCCTGATTGTCCAAAAATGACCCATTCCTTTGGTTTTTGGTTGCTGACCTTTGTTGTAGTCTTTTGGGCCTTTAGAAATGAGTGGTGCTGTGGCAGATTATTTGGCTGAGCCCAAACTTTCCTACGAAGCCTTCTTTTGATTCTTCCTCCAATAGATTTATCGATAAGCATTTCAATATTGTCTTTACTTGTTTTTTCAGGTTCAGAACTGTCCGGATCTTCCACTTCATTAGATTCTGCCAACTTTTGACTTTCTGCATGGTCAGACTCACAGTCTTCTATGTTAGGGGCATCAGTATCAGCCTTTTGCTGAGGAAGATTCCTCTCAATCTTAGGCTGCCAGCACATTGCTTTCCCTTGCTTAAGCTCAGGTAAGGTAGCCTTCTTTTCTTTTTATGTGGTTACCTTAGCTGAAATTTTTGTTTGGTTACCTAGAGGGCACATCTGCATTGTAGATGTACTAGCATGAGGGTCTGAAATAGCCTTTTTGGTGCTAGAGCTGCTTGACCCATTTTCTTTCGTATCATTTGTCTGTATGTAAGCAGTCTCACCTTGGTTTGAATTTGTCTGGTGGGAGGTCTCAACAATTGATTTTTCCTTTTTTGGGTCTCTTATCAAATGATTATGTTCTTGTTTTTTCCAGATGCAATGTTCCTGATCATGTCCAAGATGTAAGCAAAAGTTGCAATATGCAGGTAGATTTTCATATATGACCTGTTGCCAGAAACCCGGATCCTCCATTCCAATCCACATGGTATCCGGGAGAGCTTTAGAGATATCCACTTCAATGCAAGCTTTAGCAACACTAGGCCAGATCTTTAATGCAGTGGCTCTATCAGTGCATAATGGTTTCCCAGTACAGTTAACAATGGATAAAATAGCATGAGGGTGTTGGAAAAAGATGTAAGGGAGTCCTGGAAGAGAGATCCAAACTGGGACAACTGGGGATTCCTTATTAATGCTGAAGTTTCTGTCCCACTTGAGAATGCGCATGGGAGCACTTTTAATGTACGAAATGGGCTTCATAAAAATGTGCAGGTAATCACTTTCCAACTGGAGATGGATGATAATGTGTTTTTTGTCCAACCAACAAAGAGAGTAGGATCCCTTTAGGCTGAACTTTGTGAAAGCCAAGCGAATTTCTTGCATTTTGGGCTTGGTATGAGAAAATTTGCCAACCAAAACAAATCTGGATGGTTTTTCTAGCACCATTAGTTGGTCAAAAGAGAATTTAACTCCAGGCTTACCTGTGAAGTTTAAAGGTTGCAGCATTGGAAACTCAAGTCCAGCATGATCAGCTTGCATGTATTTATCTTGAGGGGCTTTTGAATCGAGTAGAAGGGAAGAAGGAACTGCCTCTTGACCTTTGAGTGATGTTGGAGGAGTAGGGACTGCCTCTTGACCTATGAGTGATGTTCGAAGGGGTGGAAAGTGCAATGCAGTAGGACTCCCACCGGAGACATGGTAGTCTTTGGGAATGGTGGACACACCATGTGAACGAAGAGGGGGAGCTTTGAAGCCAAGGAATTCAGGAGATATCTGAGTGTGTGTGTGCGCTTCTTCCTGGAAAGGAGATTGACAGCTTTTTGTACATTAGATGTTTGGAATTGGGAGGAACTGGAGGGATCAGGGGAAGGGAGGTGACCCCATGAGGGATCACAAAGTTCTCATAGTTTTCTTTGCAACCTTTGTGAAGTCTTTGGTCTTTGAGGAACTCACACTTCACTCACTAAAGTAAATGAAATAATTGAGAATCATTTTAAGATTGCTTTGGCCCCTGGATGGGTTCATTTCATTTAATTGTTCAAGTATACAAGAAAATTTTTTTACAGATATTACTCACCGCCAATTAGTAAGTTTGACAATTGTTTATTGATCATTCCAAATTGTCTAAAAATATAATGTCAGGAAAATATTGTTAACTTTTTTGTTGTTTACTAGAATTTGTATTTGTTCTCTCATTATTTTTACAAAAAGATTAATCTACTTGTATAAATAAATATACAAATGTGTTTATAGAAAAAAATATGAAATTACAATTTCCCCCATGTTGTGTAATGAAAGAAAAAGAGAATACATAAATAAAATTATAATTTTATTCCCTATCTATAAATATATTTGTCCACTCATTTGTATATGTGGCATTACTCGAGTTTAAATAATATCTACCTCCCTCTAGTATGCCCCTCGTGCCAAAATAAATAAATATCCATATTCGCGCAATTAGGTGGTGGTAGTCACTGCCCAAATAAGATTCCCTTTTCTGGCATCAATTCCTCGTGCAAAATATCTCTTGAGAAGAAATGTTTAGGTCTGCCTATTTTGCTTTACTCACACCTTCAGTACTGATTCTTGATTTACAGATATTGATGCTGCACAATCTATGGTGGAAATTTTGGTAGCGTCTTTTTTTCTTTTCATTTTTTTTTTTCTGTTGTTGGCAACAAAAAAGAAATAAATAAATAAACCAGTGAATACTTAAAGGAGACCTTTACATTTTCCGTGACACAATTAAGGGAACTTTAGGAAGGGACATAGGCTTGAACCTAAAATCTAAAAAAAGGAAAAAAAAAGAAAAAAAAAAACGAAAAATACAAAAATTCAATTCAATCTACTTTGCACGTTATTATGGTTTTACAAACGACTTTGACAACTTTATTAAAAAAAAAAAAAAACGACTTTGACAGTTTGTGCTCGTCATTTACGTTAATCAACGGAAAATGGAGTGTCCGGAAATTGTTGTTGTCAATCCGGCATGCAAAATATTAATGAATATTTAAAGGAGACTTGTGTGTGCGTGTGTGTATATATATGTGTGTGTATATATATATATATTACTTTCCATTATTCATTGCGAGCCTACGATCCGCTATGATTTTAGCCACTAACATATTTGAAAACCTTATATATATCTAGACGAGCAATATGTCTAAGATAAACTTTAACATTCCTAAACCGCTTATATATAATTAATAAAACAAAAAAGGCTAATATATATTACTTTCCATTATTCGCAGCGATCCGCTATGGTTTTATCCACTAACATATTTGAAAACCTTATATATCTAGATGAGTAATTTGTCTAAGATAAACTTTAACATTCATAAACTGCTTATATATAATTAATAAAACAGAAAAGCTAATATTATATTCAAAGTTAAAGCAGCAAACACCCTAATCTATATATTTCCCAAGGAAAAGGGTAGAAGTTCTAAGAAACCAGGTGCCTAGTTCCTTATGGAGCCAGGCACCTAATAAATAAACACTTCATTAGGTGCCTGGCTCCATAAAGAACTAGGCACTTGGTTCCATAGAAGGACTCAGGAAAAGGGGCAACAAAAACTTTCAATCAAAGTTGATTAATCTCTGTTAGTTAACCATCGATACAAAATGAACTTTTTTTTTCAATTGACTAAAATGTCTTTATTTTTAAATAGAGTTATTTAGTTGTTACATGAAAAACATTTTCTTTGTATCAAATAAATGTATTTGATTGGCGTAAATTTTCCACGGAAAATGATTATTTCCACCAAGTTCCCCTTTTTTTGTGTTTGATTGAAATTTTTTTTTAAGAAAAAGATTTTCACATTTTGATCATATGATCACATTTTCTTTGAAAATAAGGAAAACATTTTCTTATAGGGGTGTATGTTTTTTGTTTGTTAATTGGTTCAAAATTTTCTCGTGAATTTCAATTTCAATCAAACGCGTTGTAATTTATTTTCTATGAATTTAATTATTGATAATTTAATTGATAGGAAAATATTTTATTTCCAAGTAAATTTTTCATACATGTAATCAAACTCGTCATAACTTCCAATAGTTTTGAGGAAGACCCTTTGTGGAAAATTTCAATAATTTATTATTTATTTTATTTAAATATGTAAGAGCATTTAGTGAATTAAATGAAAAATAATTTGATTTTGGCGATCAACTAAAAAATTGATGAAATTTGACTGAACCAACATTTTTTGCAGCTAAGAATAAGCTGATTGGTATTTATCATCGAAACAAAAGGTTGGGGGCTTTTTGTAAGAACTTTAAACACTAAGGGCCTGTTGTGTACAAAGATTATTAGAGGAGTTTACCGCACAAATGAAAAATTCGAGGCTTTTTCCACAACGTCCATTTAGGACCTTTTTATTTCTTCTTATTTTTTCAGAGGGTTTTAGGACTTTTGTTTGAATAATAAGCCATCTACACGCCAATTTTTTCCCCGAAAGTACAGAGACCATTTTGAATGGAAACAATAAAAAAATAAAAAATAATAAAAATAAAAGAAAAAAGTTAATAATCTAAAAATAATAAAAATAAAAGAAAAAAGATTGTAATTTTCAAGCAAAGACAAATAAAAGTTTGGACTGCTTCTCCCTATGATGACACGACATGCTAGTTTTTAAAAGATTTTAGACTTTTAAGGTTAAAAATCAAAGAGAAACTTGAGAGTAAAAAATGCAAAATCTAGATACTCCAATTTGTTATTTTAGCTTGAGTATCATGTGGGTTTCTTGTTGCTATAGTACTCGTATAAGAGTTTTTTTTTTTCTTTCTAAATCATGTGAGCTTTCTAAATAGTGTGAGCGGTAACATTTATGCTTTGAGTTGGATCCTCGTTCCTTTTTTTTTTCCAAACACTGTGGGTCTCCAATCTTTTATAAATTGACACGTAAAGTCTCTAATTGCAAAAAATGATAAATTGGGCCCTTAGTTCTTTAAAAAAAAAAAATGATTTTTCAGAAATAACTAAAAATAAAAAAAAAAAACAAAAAGGAAAATAATTTCTCCAAATCTTATCTATCTAGTTATCCATCCCACCCTCCCCTTATCCTGATCGAAAATGACAGATTCCAACAGAAAAATTCTTTGAGAGGGAGCGGGAGAGAAATCAAAATGCAATTATCCTTTTTTACTGATAGAATTTGTTATTTCCAGTAGAACTGTCCATTGAGGATGAAGTGAGTAACTA
>CAVNYN010248916.1:0-13453 GCA_963692815.1 Nyctanthes arbor-tristis
GTACCGAAATCTCAATCACATACATGTATTTTCTTCATCATTGGGATAATTTGGCCACAAAGCTTCTTAATTCAATACCTACAATGTTATTAGATGGAAGAAGCGGTAAGTACAAAGTACTCAGTCAATAAAAAATATTTTGATTCATCTTTCATTTAAGAAATGCATTTTCAAGAAAATCATGGGATTTACAAAACCTTTAGATGCATAAGAGGGCCCTATCACTAGTAAAACTATTACTACCTGCGGTGCGCAAAGATTCAATAATTCAAAATTACCAAGATCATATAGCATAGTCATATTACCACATAGCGCGGTCAAAATGAGTAGAGCGTTAACTAGCAATATAAATACAAAGAATCAATATTTCTTTCTATAACAATGCATAAATTTCATGTTCATTTCATGAAAGACTTTAATCAAAATTCATGCATATCTCGTAAAAACTTTATGAACAAAAGAAAAGGAATCAAAGCATTCCTTACTCACCTTTTAATTCAATTTCCTAAAGTTTCCTTACAAACTCAATGATCTTTTTTATTTTTGAAATTAATTCCTCACTTGTCTCTTTAATTAAACACTAGATTTTTATATTATAAATAGGAAACAATATATATATTTATAGGGGATGAAGGGCCGGTGGTGGTGTGTGTGAAGAGAGCTTTGATTCATCTGCCTTTTTTATGGAGTTAGGATCTAATTGTATTTAAATAGCATATGAAATCTAATAATGATAAAACTAACAAGTGTCCTTTATACACTTGGCAATATTAGCAAGTTAATTTAATGGCGCGTGGCTTGCCACTTGGTAAGACTTAACACTATATATTAATTACAAAAGTAGTACATACTTTATAATTTGGCAAAAATAACAAGTTCATTATTTAAGAAAATGACAAGAGTCTTTATACTTGACAAATTTAACATGTCTTAGCCATGCTCTTTAATTACTATATTTTGGATCATATTAATTAATTAATAGCCATATATTAGATATTTGTTTGAGTAATAAGCTTTTAATTTTGGAATGAAAAATTCACGTATTCATTCCATTTGTCGGTAAAATAATTATCGTGTCACCAACTTTATTGTTGAATTTTTTTTACGGGATGTTACACAAAAGGTACCCAACCTTTGAGCTAAGAATATGTTTCATCACTAACTTTTTTTTCGCTCTTCTGGGTCCTCAACCTTTCATCAATGCGCACAATATGTCATTTTTGAAACTATTCCCTCAATTTTTTTATTAAAATGACAGTTATACCCCTCCCTCCCAACTTGCTTTGCTGCCATTTCGAGCCGCAAAAACGTTGCCATAAATAAGATGGGTGAATCCCCCTATTTACTGTCAGAGATGGTTCTGGCAGCTCCAGATTTTTGCTGCCGAAAATGGCAGCAACTTTGCTGCTGTTTCCGGCAGGGAGGGGGGCAAGGTTAGGTGTTTTCTTTTTTTTTTAATATTTTTGAATTTTTTGTGTATAAAATTAAAAGATTAAAACGGTATAACCGTCATTTTTAATGAAAAGTTGATGGGACTTATTGTGCTTATTTATGAAAGGTTGGGAACTCGGGAGAGTAAAAAAAAGGTTAGGGATGAAACCGATTCTTAACTCAAAGGTTGAGAATCTTCTGTAAAATTAACCCTTATTTAATTTACTTGAAATGTAACGGTCGAAATTGTGTAATTTGTAACCCGAGTGATGTTTGATCCTTGAGGAACAGCAGTACAGAGAAGGCACACCAGAGATTGCCCGTGATTGAGACTCAACGAATCCCCCATAAACATGATTGTCTTTCCCTTGTATCTCCTCAAAAAGTCTTCACCATCAAATCTGCAATGTTCAATTTTTTCTTTTACCAGAAAAACATTCTATAGATGCATAATATCAACTCGAGAAAAGAGAGAGAGAAAAAAAAATTACAAACTGGGCTCGAACGCATATGTACCTGGGTATGTTGCAACCAAAACATTTCCATTGATATTTAAGGTACCAACGATCAAGACTACCATACTTCAAGCAATCGAACTCCTTGCGAATAAAGGGGCATGCCTGCGAATCATAAAGCGGGTAAGATGCATCATACACCCACCTTCAAATACATCGCAACTATTATTATTTGACTTTGTTGTGCATTGGCATGAAAAAGCCATAGAAATGGCCTCAAGAAGAATCCAAACTCCCCTATCCATTTTAACTAAGCAACTCGTGATTAATCCATGATAATTGCCAACTGGGTTCCTCTAAATAATTAAGGTTATGTGCATTTGCAGCCTAAAACGCATGCGAAACCTCATTATAAGTTAATTAATCAATGTTATCAAAATGAGAATTATTATTGGATTGATCACTTTTTCACCAACAAAAGTTATTGATATAGGTGATCAATATGCGTGTTGGACAAAAAGAGTTGTTTGATTTTTGACGAAGCAAACCACACAATGTAAAGTGTAATACAATTAATTTCATTCACTACAGCTCGAAAGAACATAGCTTATAATGATGTAATGACAACTTCAGCTCTTTATTTTTACATGTCTAATCATGTCTCAAGTATATAGGTGGAATTATCATTTTTTCACGTAGTACTTAGAACAAAACATGATGCTTGTACAAATAGATAGTAACACCTGAAACTCGATTGATACTTATCAAGCTCAGTTTTTCTCGATTCACAAACATGCAAGCCTGTGGACCATTAGCCTGCATTGGGAAAACAATTTATATGATATGTTCTTTCCGTCAAGCGGCGAGACACATAATTAAAAAAAAAAAAAAAAGCAAGGAAGAAAAATAATAAAGTTATATAGATATAAATTTTAATTGATCGCTGAAAATAAGCAATATTTGACTTTCAAAATAATGAAGCTTTTGCAATCAAAAAAATCATTTGAAAGTGATTTTCACTTATTTTTCAATTGCCATTTCCAAAGGGCCTCCCACCATTTTTGTTTTTTTGTACTTAAGTTTTGTGATTAAATAATAATACTAATATTTAATTGCAAAAGCTTTATATGTGTGCGTGTGTGTATATATATATAACTTTTGATTTTTGGTTATAGTGTCAAATTGAGTATTGGCAACCAAAGGGCCTCCCACCATTTGCGTTTTTTTGTACTTAAGTTTTGGGATTAAATAATAATATCTAATTGCAAAATGTTTATATATATAACTTTTGATTTTGATTTTTGGTTATAGTGTCAAAATTGAATATTGTCAAACGTCCAACAAAATAAATTTAGAATTTTACAAATAAGTTTTTGTCACGCGACTCTTCATAATTATGAATTTAATAAAGTCACCTACTCGCCCTGTTCCATGTAGTAATTGACTTAAAAATAAAATAAAATAAAACAATTTATGTTCAATAAACATATTTATTTATGTGTACGGACCTAATGATGAGGCTTACAAATGGAACTCAACCATAACATATTAGCGCACGTTCATTCTTCTCTTTCTTTTCGCTTCTTAGCTAGATAAATGTATAATATTATGTCGTGCTTTGAAGTGATCATATAATTGAAATTTAAATTTTTAATCGATTATTATAATGTGCCAAGTCAACAATTAAATTCCTTCACGATAAATTCATCACCAAGTAAAACAATCTTTTTAAAATTTTAATTACCCTTCATTAAATGTTTTATTACAGTTAAATCTAAGATATGTAGTACTAACTACTAAGGAGTTTAACTGAATTATTACTATAATCAGCCAGATTAGGCACTCGTTATTTCTTGATCCGTCTTACTTACAATAATTTGGGATAGTGAAAATTTAATTTTTCTTCTCTGCTTTGCCTTCCATTGCCATTTGCTCCAATTTGAATGGAACGGGAATTCTCCGCTCTAACTCTTTAACATGAACTAATGAGGAACATTGTTATCTCTTGAATTTCTCAATTATTACAATAATATCCATCTTACCACTACGTGTGTGGTGGAGCGACTATACATATCGTACTTATCAACTTTATATTGAGGCTTCTGACTGTAAGTCAAACATAGGGGGCATTGGCATGTAATATAAAAATATTTCTACAACTAAAAGATCAATATCACTTAAAAAGAAGTTATCATTCTCAGTTAATGGTGTAACAAATAACAGGCACCCAATAATTATCCGCTTCCCACACCTGACACTTTTTTAGGTGTGTGGAATGCGTTGAATGTAACATTTTTAGTACAATACTTTGGGATCATGATAAGGGGGAGAACAGTGACCTGAATCTGAATCAAATAACCCGGTAAGTTGTCTTTACCATTAAGACAAGCCCCTTAGCCTTGTATGCAACACTAAAAATGGAAAAATGTTATGAATATTTACCAATTGAAATATTTTTAAAGAGAGCATTTATGATTTAGTATCTTTGTAAGGAATAATCATAATTGAAATAATATGCAGGAATGGAGAAGGGGAAAATGTTAAAAGCTAGTTGTCTTTTTAAAATTTGGAGATTAAATTTTTTTGTCATGTATATCTGTAATATTCCTCCAAACAACACGTTTTGCGCATAAATTTGCTTGAAAAAGTCAAGCTCTCTAATTTGGATTATATGAATTAATGACAATTCTGCAATCATTTAATAAACTTTATTTTTAATACTTGGATTGCATGTTGGATTAACATGTCGTTTCCTGCTCCTAAAACAAGCTCCTACTTGGTTCATGTATAATCGTAACTTCTTTCCATCCCACCAAATTAAACGTCTCTCGGACTGCACAAGGTAAGCAAATGTAAGGATGCCGTATATGGAGTAGGAATAATCAAGCAGTAGATGTGTGTCGTTACATTACGTGATGTAGCGTAATATCGATAGATTATCACACACTTTTAAAATTGCATCAGCAGTTAGTATTGTGTAACATCATCCTGTTAGATATCATGATGGCACTAAGGTACTTTGCTTCAAATTAAACATCTGGTTTACTAGTCAATTTTTTCTATAGAGTCAAATAGGACTCTATAATATGAAACCCGACTATCAATCACAAACATTATATAAATGAGAAAATATGTGGCACCACTCCATCCAATCTGCTAGTACCACTATGATATTAATAGATGAGGTGGCGGAATAGAGAAAGGACGTGTGGTAGTAAGGGCCGGCCAAGCACATATTGATTTTCTGTGACAGAACATGGAGAGAACATTCAGCAAGATAGACATATGTTGATTTTCTAATGGGCCACATTATGCAGTAATACCATAAGAAAACAAGTCGCTAATACTAGAAAATTTTCATATATGATGATGAAGTAAGGAATTAAAAAAATAAGGTAGTCGACGATAAAGTTACTGCAGATAAATCTGTACACTTGTTGAAGCATTTCCAACATCTGTGCTTAGTTAGAGCCTAAAGTACTTTCATGTTGATAAAAACTAACACTTGACTTTCGTACTTTACGTAATTTATTTATGCGTAGTGGAGGTGATGATCAGTTCTAGGAATCTTTTAGTACTAAATCATGTTTTATGTTTTCTCCGACAAGCTATAGTAAATTCATCGTCAACTCTTTAGTTTGAAAAGTAAACCAGTCAATCATGCATATTAAGCATTCTTGTCTTGCTAGCTGTTTTTGCAGTAATATATTTCCAACTTCCAAGCCATGAAACATTCAAACTCTGCTAGTATTTAAAGGGCGCCTTTCGACACCCCAATTGTCTCAAAATAGAAGCAAAACATAATCATTCTCTCGTTGGGGAGCAATGGCGATTCCAAAGCTTCTTTCGGTTTTCTTTCTTCAACTTGTATGCGTTAATCTTTTGCTCTTCGATGTGGCTAATGCGCAAAATCTAACAGTCGGGTTCTACAAGAGGAAATGCCCTTCTTTGGAGAAGATTGTGAAGGACACCACAGCTAGTTTCGTAAATCGAGCTCCATCTCTTGCTCCGGCATTGCTGAGAATGCATTTTCATGATTGCTTTGTTAGGGTACTTATCTTTATATCGAGTACCATAGATATGATTAAGAAATATGAATAATTGAAGAAGTTTCATCCGAATCCTATCTAGCTAGACGCGTAGCCGTAACTAGCTAGTAGGACGATTGCTAAAACGCATACATTTTCCTAATATATGCAAAAATAGTGCTTTTATCTAATGTTGCATGTAGCTTAATATAATGCATAAGAAGTGTTAGTCTTGGTATTTATTTAAAGAAATGATCTAGCACTAAACATCACCCGACAGTAATGCGGTAGACTACTACCGCATCAATGTCTGGTGGCATATAACAGTACTAGACATCTGGTACTTGATCAAAATTAGTTTACTCATTAGTTATTTTTGTTAAGAGTCATATATGCTCTTGTTTAACATGTTTGTTGAAATGATTTTGGCAGGGATGTGATGGATCTGTACTAATAAACTCAACATCGAACAACCAAGCCGAGAAGGATGCAATCCCTAATCAGAGCATTCGAGGTTTTCATGTTATCGATGCTGTCAAATCTGCTGTTGAGAAACAATGCCCAGATCTCGTCTCTTGTGCTGATATCTTGGCTTTAGTAGCCCGGGATGCTGTAACATTGGTAATACTATATTTTGACTAATAAAGTGCCAACGATTTTAAACAAATGTACGTGTCATTAATTCCTCTATAATTTAATTTGCAGATCAACGGACCGTTGTGGCCTGTTCCATTAGGACGTCGGGACGGGAGAGTGTCAAGATCATCAGAGGCCTTGGCCAATTTGCCACCACCTTCTGCCAACATCACTCAACTCAAAGCATCATTCCGCTCAAAGGGTTTAAATGATAAGGATCTAGCAGTGCTATCAGGTAACTTCCAAGAACCTAATTATTACTGACTGTTATCCACATGATAAATTATTAAGGGTCTGTTTAGTAATCAGATTCAATTGTAATGGCGGTGATAGTCGTACTTTGCACGACAAGTTGCCTCCATTTTAAATGACACCTTTAATTGATTTAATAAACAAATCATATCAATAAGATGTGTCACGTATAACGGAAGTCGTGTATCTTGAGAAAGAGCACAGGACACTACGTTCTTTTGCTAATATTATTACAAGTATTCCATGAATTTAGTTAACCGTATATATCTAACACACCAATATTTCCTTTCAGGAGGACATACCATTGGGACTTCTCATTGCAGTAGCTTCTCGAACAGGCTGTACAATTTTACAGGCCGAGGCGACACAGACCCTTCATTGGATCCCAGCTACATCATACAGTTGAAGAAGAAATGTGGCCCCACGGACACAACTTCCATTGTCGATATGGATCCTGGAAGTGCCAAAATATTTGACACCAGTTACTTTACACTTGTGAGGAAAAGAAGAGGATTGCTTGAGTCAGATGCCGCACTTCTAAATGACGGTGTAACTAGAGCTTATGTACTGCAGGCAGGCTCAGGTGGCTCAAGCTTCTTAAATGACTTTGCTGTTTCAATGGTGAAAATGGGGAAAATTGGAGTCCTTACAAACAACGGAGGTGAAATCAGGAAGAAATGTTCAGTCATTAATTAGTATAACTCTGTTCATTTTATTCATTATTGTATGTTCTGTATTTTCTTGATTAATTAAGTACTGTCAAAATAATGTACTTTCTTTTGTACTGAGTGATTTATCTGTCCTTGATTCATTTACATTGGAATGGTAGCTACCTTAAAAATTTTAAGGTAGAATATTGTTGATTGTTATATAGTTCATTTCCTTCAATCTTTTTTTTTTTTTTTTTCTGTTTTCATATCTTATTGTCTGAAGGGATGTATTCAATCAATGATTTTGATAGCTCGATTCTCTGTGTATGAGCTGAATCTATATTTGAGTACCAGTAGAGATTAACAGTTAATTGAGCTAGGCACAAAGTAGAATATATTGCAAGCACAGCAAGAGACTCAAGATATAACTTTGGTACATGAACTGTTGATGAAGAATAATCAGTTTCAATATAGGTACTCGGAAAACTTTGACATTGTCGGCGTGCAAGATTCAAGCAAAGGACAAAGAAGGAGATCAATAAAGGAATCCTCTGAGACCCCTTCCATCACTTGCCAATTTTGCACGAGAGAAAAAAATATTTACCTAAAGACCCCAAGGCTGTGGTTTGCAGACGTGAAACCACCATCGACCATGAGATTGGACCCACTGATATACCTGGACTCATCGCTGGCCAAGAAGAGGGCAGTGTTTGCCACATCATCCACTGTTAATTCCACACCCAGCAAGTTGGCATTCCTTCCCACAAAATCACGGAAACCAACCATTGCACCCTCGGTTCTCTCTTTCTCCGGTAAGTGAGCAAGAGCCAAACCTGTTCCGACAGCATAAGGCGAAATGCAATTCACGCGGATACCATGTTGCCCTAGCTCCGCTGCTACATTCTTGGTGAGTCCTAAAACGGCGTGCTTTGATCCTGTGTACCCATGTGGGCCCAAGCCACCGATGGCGGTTGCAACACTGCCTATAGATATAATCGACCCCTTCTTTGCTGGAATCATTATGCGTGCCGCGTGCTTCATTCCAAGGAAAACACCTTTTACATTTACATCAAACACCTTCTCAAACACACAGAGCTCATAGCTCCTAATGTCTGAACATGGTGGGCCTGATACCCCAGCATTGTTCACCATTATATCAAGGGTACCAAACTTCTCAACTGTGACGTCGACTGCACGGCTCATGTCATCTTCAAGTGTCACATCACAGTGGCAAAAGGAAACATAAGTGTCGTTTCCTAGGATCTTGCAAAGCTGCTGACCAAGGTCATCTTGAATATCAGCTAAACAAACTTTTGCTCCATGTTTGAGAAACAGGCGTACAATGCTTTCTCCAATACCACTAGCACCTCCAGTGACCAAAGCAACTTTTCCTAATAATCTGAAAAACCAAGTTCATCAGTGATGTGTTTTCACGAATATAAGTTCACGGCATACATGCTGCTTTTGCAACACAGCCTGCTAACAATTCATCGATGATATGTCTTGACATAAATAAGTCTTTGTTACAAACGAAATCCATATTGACAAACAATAACAGCTAATTTCAAGTAAACCGTTTACCCTCTACCCCAATAATCTTTGCACATGCGCAAAGTTCATCAAAGAAAATCTTGAATGAGACCTAAAGTGCTGAAGCAGTTACTGTAGAAAACCCATTTTCACAAGATTCTGCAATCTCCTTAGCATTCAAGGAATGTGGGCTGATCCTAAAAGGCATTCAATGAATGTGGGCTGATCCTAAAAGGCCCTGGCCGCATGAATTCGTCATGGCATGCGTGCTCATAAAAGGAATTGGCAGGTCTCCCAGGACCTCATATCCTAGTGCCACCTATATGTTACTTGAAAGTGACCTTTTACATCCTGGGATAATTATCGACCAATCTAATAGTACCAAAAACTTACAGGCCTTGAAGGAAGAAAATTGTGGTTCTTTCCTAGTATGGTCCTCAGAGTTAAAATGGTATTGCCTGTTTCAGCAAAAATTTATGTGAACAGAACAAATAGCTCAAAAGAGTTTAAGCACATGTCATGTAACTTTCCTTGTGAAAAAGAGTAACATTTTGGAAACTTGGAGGCAGAATTCTTCCCACCCACTCAACTTACCCCCCACCCCCTTCCTTTTTCCTGAAAATATCCTCGCCCTGACAGACCAAAACACTGCATGCCGAATCGTGGCTGAAAAGATTTGACTCGGAGTGATTCTCATGTCAGTCTCCCCTATTACAACCAGGAACTCAATTGAAATAGCTGCGCAAATTACTGAAGTGATCCAACGATTTCAAATAAATCACACAAGATCAAGACACTAATTCTTTTCATTAAAACCAACGGATAAAAGTAAAGCCTCACAAGAATGAGAAATTTCCACATAAATCTCAACAAACATGAATATACATATGAATCCTCAAATAATTATTAAAAAAAAAAAAATCCGACCCATCTCCGCCCTCCCCAATCCATCAACCAGACGACAAAGACAAAACTTAATAAAAGTGGAGCTAAACCATATAAAGATTGCTTTACATCATACTGATTCCAAGAATAACACTAATACCGCGTGCTTGATCCACAATCATCCGGGTAGGAACAGCAGAGAATTATGCCAGAGAGTAAAGGGTGCCTGTTAGATCATTACCTTTGAGTGGGAAGGGAAGAATCAGAAGATCTTGTTGTTGCCATAGCAAGGAGTTCCCAAACTTTCACTGGCTTTCCCTCAAACACATTATAGGCCACATGAATTGACACATCACTTCGAGCATCTCCAATGGATGGTGTTTGGGTGAACGTCATAGGTACAGTAAAATTTACATTGACAACTTTCTATGATTATAATTTGAATTATAATCTTGGCATTATTTTATTAGTTGTTATTATAAAAAATAAATAATTGTGGCTTAATTTTTACTTTTTGACTTTTTAAAAAAAGTGAAATAAATGAAATGATGTCGTGTGGTAGATTATAATTTGAGGATCCAACCAAACACTTTGTTAGCAGATCCACGTGCTTTCTATTTTCTTTTATTTTTCTTTTTTCTTTCCATCATTTTTCACTTAATTACACTAATTTTTCCTCACTTTTTCTTTCTCATGTGAACTTCAATGTCTAAAATCAGACATTTATTTTCACCTTCTCTATTATTATTTTTAAATTTCTATTTATTTACTTCTTCTTTTTCATTTTTTCCACTTTTTTTCCTATTTCCCTTTCCACTTAAACATTTAATTTAAGAGTAATGTTATTTAGCACTACTGGTGCTTGGCACCATATCAAGGTGACACTAAATGATAAGTTGAATTAAGTAGATCATTTATTTATTCATTTAATTTTACTTATCATTTAATGATACATTAAATATCATCTAGACTAATACAAAACATCGTTAATACTACGTAACATTATTCTTAATTTAAATAATTGTTCTTTCTGTTGGACGGGTCCAGCCTATGTTGATACCTAACTTAAATATAAGATAAAAGTTGGATGATGAATTATATAATTTAGTTAAATAAAAATAGAAGTCTTGAGAGACACAAAATTCTAGACCAAATTGGATTTGATTTATTTAATATATATATATATATATATGTTGATGCATGTGCAAGAGGAAAACAAGAAAAACAGAAAAGCGGAACACGTGAAGTGGCTGCCCAAAAAGACACGGAAAATAGGAGCCAAGAAAAGTCAAGGCAGTGAAATTGCTCACAAATTCACGCACAGGAATTTGTGGGATTTGGAGAGGAAAATTCAGCATATTTGATTAATCACTTGAAACGTTATTTCGACATTTGATTTGGTGTTTGATTTCTTCAAGCGGTGATTTCTCCGAGTTAATTCTTGGAACGGGTTAGGTGATATTTTCTTCATCTCGTGTTATTGATTATTGGGTTCCATCTATTGTTAGATGAGTTATTTATGGTGCCAAGAATATTATTCTTGACGGTGTTGCGTGATTGTGGTAGTGTGTAATTACCTCTTGATTTATGGCGATAATCTTGAGAGGATAAACATTGTATTCCCATTATTATTTGGTGATAGTGGAGTTGTCGGTTTGCCCCGTCGATTTTCCCTTCTCATTGGAGGGTTTTACGACGTTAAATAATTTCTGGTGTTATTTAAGTTTCCGATCTCATGTATATTATTGTTTGATATATTGATTGTCTATTTTAATCACACAGGTTTAGGGAAATTGATTAAATTCCCAACAATGGTATCAGAGACAGGTTTAATTGTGTGGATTAAAATGAATGACCCAGTTAGTAGTGCTATGATTAGGCTTACCAATCACAATTGGGTGACATGGAAACCTAGGATGGAGGATATCCTTTACTGTAAGGATTTGCATGATCCTATTGATGGTGATGATTCTAAACCGGAAAATATGGAAGATAGGGATTGACAGAAATTGCACAGGAAAACTATTGGGACGATAAGGCAGTGGGTGGATAATAGTGTATTTCATCATGTGGCACAGGAGACAGATGCAAATAAATTGTGGACTAAATTGGAGTCCATGTTTGAGAAGAAAACTACAGCCAGAAAGTCATTTCTGATCAGAGACTTGGTCAATATTAAATATAAGGACGGTACGAGCGTGACAGAGCACTTGAATAATTTTCACAATGTTGTGAATCAGCTGGTGACAATGGGAATGACTCTCGAGGATGAATTGAAAGCATTACTGCTTTTGAGTTCTTTGCCAGACAGTTGGGAGACATTTGTTGTGACTATTAGTAATTCTGCTTCAGATGGTGTGTTGTCTATGGATTCTGTGAAAAACAGCATGCAGAATGAGGAAATCAGGAGGAAATCTTTAGGATTGCAGGTGGGTTCAGATAATACATTGGCTCTTGTTTCAAATGATCACAGAGGAATAAGCAAGAATAAAGGGCAAAGGCGTCACAGCAAGTCTAGAGGCAGGTCAAAAGATAAGAAGACTTGTTATCATTGCGGCAAAGAGGATCATTATAAAAGAAATTGCAGAATTTGGTTGAGAGAGCAGAATGAGGGTAATAATCAAAAGAAAGAGGATGAAAATACTATAGGTGTAGTGACTAGTGATGTACTCTCTTGTGGAGTGGGTCAATGCCTGCATGTTGGAGACCCTCTTATTGAGTGACATGTTGACAGTGGTGCCTCATACCATGTTTGCAGAAATATTGAGTTGTTTACTACATACAGAGCAGGTGATTATGGCCAGTCAAATATGGCTAACTCTTCACATTCCAAAATCATGGGGATGGTGACATTCACCTGGAGACAAATATGGGGTACATTCTAATTCTGAAGGATGTGAGGCATATTCCTGACATGCGGTTTAATCTGCTTGCAATAAATACTCTCGACTGAATCGGGTATTTCAGAACTTTTGGTAATCAGAAGTGGAGGTTATCAAAGGGATCAATAGTTGTCGCTAGCGGAAAGCTTTGTTGCACGACGCTCTTCCGATCTAAGACTTATGCAAAGTCTTGTAAGATTGGAGTAAATGCAATTGAAGATCCTTCTCCTAATCTGTGGCATAAGAGGCTTGGGCACATGAGTGAAAAAGGTTTGCATGTTCTGACTAAGAAGGCGGTTATCTCTTTAGCCAATGGTACATCCCTAGACAGATGTGAATATTGTTTATTCGGTAAGCAAACTCGAGTTTCTTTTTCTGGCACGTTTAAAAGAAAAGAGAATATTTTAGATCTTGTGCATTCTGATGTGTGTTCTCCTAGTGATGTAGCATATTTAGGTGGAAACAAATATTTTGTTACATTTGTTGATGATGCTTCTAGGAAGTTATGGATCTATCTTCTGAAATCTAAGGATCAGGTACTCCAGTGTTTTAAGCAGTTTCATGCCATGCTAGAACGAGAAACATGGAACTGCTTGAAAAGCCTCAGAACAGATAATGGTGGGGAATACACTTCACATGCGTTCAGAGAGTATTGCTCAAATTTTGGGTTTCGACATGAGTTTACAGAAGCAGGGACTCATCAG
>CAVNYN010248920.1:0-10418 GCA_963692815.1 Nyctanthes arbor-tristis
TGCATAAACTTGATCAAGTACATATCTAATATAGTCATCACCGAATTTGACAAAGTAAGAAAAGCTATACTTGATATTTGTAGACTTTTGTCCAAATACATCAACATGGATCAGGACTTATTTGTCTTTAATGTCAGAACTGGATATAATATCGATTATCCTTTATACCTCTTTTATCTTCTACTCTGATAATAGACCTTTTAGGATTTAGAATCTAGATATTAACAATCTTATTTCCTTTGTACATTCCATAATTTAAGAATAACAATTATTCTCAATTTCAATGGAACAACTATTCATGTCTAAACATGAATTGGAAATAATGTTCTTCATAAGAACTCGATCATTATTTCAATAATCTTATTCCAAAATAAAACAAAAGGAAAAGGCAAAAAATAGATTTTAAATGGAGTAACAATTGCTTCATTTCCTACTATAGGTCCTATTTTCCCATCAATAGTGAATTACTCTATTTCAGACTCATTCATATTTCAAAAAATATAGGATCAATATCCAGTTTCTAATACTTCAGAGACTGAAGAGGAATTTTATCATTTTCATCTTGTATTAAGATCTTCTCTAAGATTATTTTTCTTCCCAAGATGATGATTACGTATGCCCTACAGCTTTTATTCAAGTGTTCTTTATCTTCAAAAAGATCATTAGTTTTGGATATATGTCTTTTTACACTTTAAATGTATTATTCACCGTCTGGAATCTTTCTCAAGTTCCATCAATGCTACCTTTAAATATCGTTAAAGGCCTTAATGGTCAATACTTGCCTTTACATCACATTGATAATAAGGTCAACAGTTTTAGCATATCAAATAAATTAGTGGGTAATATGAATTTAATTCATGCATTTCAATTTACAATAAATTGTGGTAAACTATCAAACAACGATTATAGAACTAAGTCAATACTTTTTTCATTGTCCCATCGTGCTTCTAGATAACATTTTGAGTTTATACTGCTCAATACTTTACTGTTCATCATTCAACTATTTGAAATGAATAGCAATAGTATAAACAACCTTTGTACCCTCATTCAAGATTTATAAGTCATAATGGCAAGTATCACACATACCCGTTATGTTCATCATCACATGATATTTGTAAATTTGCATTATTTTCTCAAAAACTTCCTTAGTAGAAACATTCGCATAATCTGTTTTAAGACATATCCATTTTTCTTATTTGAGAACAATTCTCCTAATGATGTCAGTTCTATAATTTTGGTTTGGAAAATTTTATTGACATCTTGTATGCCAATTAAATTTATAAATATACTCATTATTCAAATATGTAATGTCGAGATAGAGAAAAATTAATTGATGTAGGAAATTAATTTGACATGGACTTTTATCAAGCTAATTGTGCTCCCACTGAATTAATGATCCTTCTGTATTAATTATTGAATTCCAGTCGGCTAGGATTCTGTTTGCTTTATTAGAACCTTGAGTTACTCAACAAATCCCACTTCCGATCTCAGGTAGATACACTATCAATCAAATCTCTATCTGACTCCTAGATGATCAAGTAGACAACTAATTGTCATGTACATCTCATGTACTTACTTGATACGCCTCTAAAATTTTATTTACTTGAGTCACTCAACAAAAAATAAAACTTTAGTTAAATTCAATTCACTGTTCAGAAGCATCATATGTTTCATAGTGATAAACATATTCACGAACGAGCAACCTTGAGTTACTCAGCAAGCTGACATCAGTAATGAACTCTGGTTTTTCACTATAACAGTGGAAGACATGTATTAATACTTAGTACGAATTTAATATTTTAATTAAGTGATCAGTCTCATCTCAATCATGTATAGTAATAATATCCGATATGTAATTAACTATACATAATTTAATAAATGCGAATCATTGTGGATTGAATCTACCCAATCTACTTGAGGCATTAAGAAGACTAGATGGTTAATTTTAGAAGATATGGCATTTGACCATCAATTATTCTCCAATTTCCCTTTCTAATTTGTATCATATACAAATTATCTTGTTATATCTCAAACAGAAAGGAAAAATAAATTAACCGTGCAATCATAGCTAATATCATATAATAGTTTATTGCAACCAATCCTGTAGTTCAAGTTCATAATAATCCACTAAATTCATTCATCAGTTAATATCACATATTAATTAATATATCAATTTCTAGATTTGGTATTGACAATAGGCGTCTAAACCAATTTAGACAAGATGTAGCAGACTAAACGAAATTAAACAATTAATCTAATTAATCAAGTAATTTCGCATCAATAAAGTCAATCAATTAATCATATTAATTAGCCAACTTTATTAGCAATTGGGGATTACCACAAAATAGCTATTTTGTTTTAATATCAAAGTCATATTTTGATATAAGTTTTAGAAAGAATTAGGGTTGAAATAACAATTTGAATTAAGTCAAAATTTAATTTTGTCCAAATAAATAATTTTGGCAGAACAAAAATTTTCCACAAAGTTTAAATTTTGACTCAATTGAAAAATTTCTAAAATTTTACAAAATATTTAAATTGTAATTCAAACCCCATAGACTAACTTGTCAAACTTGGAAAAAATATGAGACTAATTCTGAAAGTTCATAAACTTCAGGGTCAATTTGTGAATTTTCGAAACATAGGTGAGAGCACATGCAATTTCAGAAATTTTATGGACTTCTATGCATTTATCTGAACCATGGAGGGCTTGCTGTGAAATTTCAGAAATTGCACAGCAGGCCCCATCCCCAAATCGACTGCAACAAATCCGGCGGTAACAATCTTTCCCCGGAAATAGCATTCAACGTCAGCAAAAACCGGAGCCTATTCTTTTCACTGAAACAGCTACCGCGGCTGTCAAACAGCCACGGCATATAGCTGCTACCGTGAACAGCAGCAGCCGCGGCTGCTGTTCGCATCAGCTGCAGCACCAACGGGAGAAGCACCAAGCGGTGCCGCTCCCGTCCTGTGCAGCAAGGTTGCAGCAGCATATGCCGCTGCCAGTGCCGCACACAGAAGCGTGCGACAAGCTACCTGTGCTACATGCTGCAGCATGCCGTGCTCCTGTTTCTACCCAGTACTAGTGCTGATGACAAAATCCAAATCATAATCAAATTTTCTTTGGTCAGAATTATATATATATATATATATATATCACAATTTCAGAAATTGTGTAACCATTCAAATCAGATTTGAATTTCAGGACCTTTGGATGTCCACTCCGATCAGTTAATCCAAATCTAATTTGGAATAATTTTGATGTTAAACTTAACACTTCATTCCCTGAAATCAAATTTCGAATAATGATAAATTGCTAATAACACAAAACAAATAAAATTGATACAATCCCATAACGATTATGGACAATAACACATCAAAAGGAACAAATTCTAACATGATACAAAGTATGCCTTGATATCACTGCTAGGAATTGAACAATATATATGCATAGCGGAAATTAAATAAACATCCAATTCCTATCCCTAGATTCGACCTTGCACTTTAAAAGAATTCGTGATAGAAAAATACATCATCGATGAACGCTGTGAATAGCAAATCCTATTTGTCTGTTGGAGCAGTGCTCATCACTACAGCTGTCTAATTGTCCAGTTTCTAACAGCAATCCACACGGTAAGAATAGATTTGAAACTCCACAACATCAAACAATTCAAAGTAGATTTATGAGAGTATTTTTAGGGTTCTATCAATTTCATGTGCTACCAAGAAATTGACATAATACCCAAGCTCATATTGTGTAAAATTCGTCATATGAATTTTCCCTAATTGTCTCTATGTGTAAAACTCTAAACACAAGACGCCTACTTAAAGCTGTAGGATGTAAAACCTTAATCATATTTGGGCTTTCAAGAGCCTACAACTGAGCGGTCAAATTAATCTATCTCATTAATTAATTTAGCCCGGCTAAACCCGGTCCAACTAATTAGATCCTAGACATCAATTCAAGCACAACTTACATTCGAGCTATCAACAATGATGATCGGATTGCTTGTACTTCTAGAGGCTGACATGATAGTTTTTCTTGATGTTTGTACAACGAAGCCACGCACTATTTCTTGCTGAAGCTAGACTCTGTCAATTACGATCTGCTGCCAAAAAGAAAAAGAGAATTAGACTTCAAAATGAAAAACATAGAGACAAAGTTATTGCAATCTAAAAAAAAAAAAATTAATAATAATTTCTGAAGTTGTGAAATTTTCATGCACTTATGGTTAAAGGTAGTGGTTGGTTTGGAACTTGTTGCGTTTGTTTTTTCCAGAAACAATAGGCAAAAACAAAAATTATTAACTACATATTGGACCATAAAATAATAAAAAGTTGAAAGGCAATCATTGAAAAGTCTTGATTGTTGTTAATGTTTGCCCACTTCATATCCTATATTATAGAAAAATTTTATGTGTTGACATCATGATGTGGATCGAGCTACATTAGCATATTGGACAAGTTAGATCTTTGGTGCTTGAAGATATGAAAGTAGTGTATTTATGGGCATAAAATTCACATATAGTGATCATTATTAGCACACAATATATATGCTCTTTGGGCATGCAACTCAATGAGTAGGCTTGAACTCATCGTGTCGCCACTAATAATATGGTGTTTTAGTCCTTAGAATTTAGCTTTTAATGATGATTTTTTTTTTTTGGAATTTTTTACATTCGGTTTTTTTTTTTTTTTTTTTTTTGCAAGGTCTAGTCAATTTGGAGAATGTTGCTGGCAAAGGCACCATATTTAAACATTTTAGTCATTGACTCATTATTGTAGGGTTTGGTTGTTTTGGAAATAAGCATTGGTAATCTTTTCTTTATGTGCAATCCGTTTTCTTTAGTGTTCTTATTGAAGGTTATAGGTTATTTTGGCTTTTTTTAGATAGGTTATGAGGAATTCACTCTCACGCAACTCTACAATGAATTCTATTGAATATTATGTTGGGTCTGTGTCCCCCATACTGGTGCCAATTTAAGTTTAGGCCTGGCCCATGTGTGCTTCATCGGCCCATTAGAGCCCAGCTGATTGCATACCATTGGATCTTCAAGATTCATCTATCTATTCTTTTGGGGTATAAATAGAATAAGCTTTAGGGTTAGTCTTCAGATTTGTAATCAACACTCTCCCTCTTCCGTTTTTTAGACTCCCGGTTTTCTCTCTGAAGTTAGTGTTTTCTTTTGTGATTCCCCTTGTAGGTTTAATCCTTAATCTCTGCCTGTGAGATTGTGCGCCTGTGTGTGAGAGAACGTATAGTGAGGCTACTCTGTATATCCTTGGTGTATAGTGTGTTTAGTCTCTGTGGAGGATTGTAACGTTTCATGAAGTGCTAGTGAACCGGGCTTCTTGTTGGTAACGCCTCACCGGTAGACGGAGCTGGACTCCAGTCCGGTGACCAGCCTGCTCTCTTTTAGGAGAGCAAACTATATCCTTTGTTCTCTTCTTTCTTTTTCTTTTCTTTACTGATTTTGTGCTCTCACGATACAAACTCACTCGTTCGTTGTTTGTTCGTTCTTTTTACTAAGGAAAAACTCACTGGGAATTTTAACATCTAGTATCAGAGCCAGCCTGCCTGGAGTGGTGCTTTGCTGATTGTTTTTCCTTGGTAATTAGAGATCTGTGATTTTGTATCACAATTCCGGTAAGTATTTCTTCTTCTTTTTCTTTGGGTGGGACCTTTCTGGCTTATTCAATCGAAGGACATAGGGCTTTGGTTACACTGGAATTAGGGTTGTTTCTAATTTTCTTTACTGATTAAATTCATGACTTGTTTTGTGGTTTCTTGGTGTAATTTGGAATTATTACACTGCTATTTTTCCCTCGGTTTACCGAGTTCACTGTTTTGGTGTTTGGAGATTGACTGTCCTTTGTGCAACTAGAGTACTTTATTTTTGATCGATCCCTGGTTTCACCTAGCTGAAGTATTTTTTGTTGGTTTCAGACTGTTATCTTGTTTGTGTTCTTTGCTGTCAGTAAAATAGTTCTTGATTAATTGTCGTAATCCTGCTAGATTCGTCACTACACTCAAATGACCCTTGACTTGAGATCTTCGAGTCTCACAGAAACCTGGGACTTAGGTGTAGGGAGTAGGACATTTTTGCATTTCCTCTGTGTTCTTGATATGATTTTGTGTGGTAAATGCTACAACTTCGTTCCATCTTGAGCCTTTTAATGGAAAAAAGGACTTTTCCATTTGGCAACAGAAGATGAGGGCTATCCTTGTGCAACAGAAAGTTGCTAAGGCCATTGATAATTTTTATCCCGCTGATTTTACTCCTGAAAGAATTAAATATGGATGATCTTGCATATAATCTGTGATTCTGCACTTATTTGATTATGTGATTAGGAAGGTTGGTAAACAAAAAAGTACTCATATGTTGTGGTAAGCTCTGGAACAAAATTATCCTGAAAAGTCTTTGAATAATATGACGTTTCTACTTGAAAGATTTTCAGTTTTAAAATTGATCCAAATAAAGAATTGGATGAGAGTCTAGATGCCTTTAATAAGTCGTTGCAAGATATAAAGAATTCAAGGGATAAGTCTATTGATGAATATAAGGCAATTGTCCGGTTAGGAGCTATTCCTGATGCATATAAGAATGTAAAATCTGCTACAAAATTTGGTAGGACAGATGTTGACCTAGATGTGGTCGTAGGAGCTTTAAGAAGCAAAAAATTGGAAATCAAGGCAGAAAAAGTACAAAAGGCTATGGGGGAAAGTTGCATGGTTAAGAACAAATCACAGTATAAGACCTTCCGATCTAGGAATAATAAGTCTGATAAAGGGAAAGAAAATAATAATAAGAAAAAGAACAAGAAAAACAACACTAAGAATAAAGACAAGAGTAAAGGAAGAAAGTGTTATGGATGTGGCCAAACTGGCCAATATATTAAAGAGTGTGACAAGATAAATATCACGCCCCCTATAATTTTATAATTTTGTTGAATATCTTATATTAATTAACAAATACCATAGCGGAAGTTTTAATACAAATAGCGGGAACGAGACGTACAAAACGAACAAAATGGTTTTGATTTGATAAGACTAGCTACTCAAACTAACAAGTTGTTATACTGTAAAGAATCTTAAAACTTAGTTTTTCAATAAAACGCAAAGAACACAACAAGTTGTGTTAATAGAAATATTTCATTACTTACCAAAGCATGTTAAATCATTAGAAAGCTTTTATTTTGAAATGTAAGCTTCAAACCATTACAAGACTACCCATATAAGGCGTAAATATATATATATATATATTATAGAGAGGTGATCATATTTACTAATACAAAGGTACTAAATTCATAGTTGCTTTCATAGTCGCTTCAAAGACAGGTTTCCACTACATGCACAACTCTACTCCAGTTCGCGAGCATGTTCCAACGTCTGGCTTGCCTTGCTTTTCAAATGTCATACCTTTAATCATCTACAAAAATTGTAGTAAAACAGGAGTGAGTACAAAATACTCAATGAGTAACAAAACCCTTTGATTCACCCTTCAATTGAAAGATTTATTTCCAAGAAGATCATTGACTGGACAAAGCTTTTCAATGTACATGAGGGCCCTATCTCTAGTTAAACTATTACCTGTGGTGAGCGCAAGAGTCATGTCAATTCAATCATGGTCATGTACAATTAAGTGGATCTACAATTAACCCCAGTTGACCCTTACCAAAGTTCCAATTCAAAGCAAACACCGACTAATCTTTCTTATCTTGGGATCATTGAGTAGGTCATAGTGTGGGAAACAATTCAAAGCAATTCAATACAAAATGAGTAGAGCAACTAGTGACTCAAATGCAATAAATCAATCTTTGTTTTCAATGCATCAAATTCATGTTTGTCTCATGGAATACTTCAATTAAAATCATGCTTATCGTATCAAAATATTATAAATGTAAAAAGGGAATCAAAGCATTATTTACTCACCTCAAATATTCCTCGAATAATCTCAAGTCGAAAAGTTACCCTTAAAGCCTTGATATTCCTCAATTAAAGCCATTTCTATAAGTTAGAATTTCTCTATATATGGTAAGGAGCCTTTTCCGAGAAACAAATAGGTATTTTGGTGCGTTTTAAGGGTTGGTTTCCTCTCTACAATGCTTATGGACGATTTACATATTTTCGAATAGATGGAGGGTTTGAAGAGGTTGGCAAGTTCCCCCTCTCTTGGCTTCTTTTTATAGTTGTAAGAATTTAGTTGTTTTTAAATCAAATTTGAGTTCCGCCAATCCGTACACGACAAGTGGTGCGTTGTGACACTTTACACTTGGTGGCTTGGTGACAATTTGCTCAAGCAGTCCTTATACTTTGTATTGTCTTATGATTAAGTCATTGTACTTTGATCTATGTTATTCGAGACCCTCAACTTAATAGAGTTTACAAATTGGTGGTTATATTTCACGTCATACTAATCAATGACTACGTTCTTGTCTTTAGGCATTTCTCGAGTAACGATCTTTGAGTCTTGTGATGTACTAATACAAATTTACGTCGTTATTCAATAACGCAACCTTGTGCGGCTAGTCAATCATTATCAATACGGTGTCAACAGACACTTTCTAATTCCAATTCATTGCTCAAATATCGATCATGTTACCAATGATCATGTTCTAATTCTTGACGTTCATTTGAGTAACAATCTTGCAATTCAATGCAATCTCGTTGTTATATTCTAATTCTTGAAAATCTTGTAACAATTCAAATATAATCACATTGTCATATTTCAATTTTCGTCATTCAATTGAATGGCAAACTTACAACTTTTCAATTTGACACGATTATACTGTCACATTCTACCTTTTGGTGTTCAATTGAGCGATAATCGTGGAATCCTTGAAATTCAAGTAGTTTCCCTTCATCATCTAAATATTATCATTTTGCTTAATTCATTGTTAAAATTTTGTGGGATGTTATAATAAATGGGTTGCTTGCTCAATTAAATAAACTTCCTGATCAAGCTAATAATGTTAGGTCTAATGTTGTGGATGTTTATGTGGCTGTGCATAATCATTTATCTGTGACTAATGTGAATCAAGTGAGAAATATGCATTCTGCTACTAAGTGGATGCTTGATTCTGATTGCACTGATCACCTCATTCCACACAAATACCTTCTCAAAAATTATTCTAAAATTGAATCTGGCACTGTTGTTATGGCAAATGATGTGGTTTCTGAAGTTGTTGGTATATGTAATGTCACCTTAGAATTTGATTCAGGTTTTGTGTATACCTTTAAAGATGTTAGGCATGTTCCTGATTTAGGAAAGAATTTAATTTCTGTAGCATGTATTAAAGATGATGGTTTTGAAGGTAGGTTTGGTGGTGGTTGCATTAATGTGGTTAAAGATGGTAAATTTGTGTTTAAAGCTTCTAGGCCGGGGAAGTTGTATGTCTGCACTGCTGGCACAGTGTCAGATCACTCTGCAGTAGTGAAAACTGCTCCAGAGGATGCTACTTTGTTGTGGCACAGGAGACTTGCACACATCAGTGTACAGGGTCTGAAAATTTTTTAAGTAAAAAGGGTTTTTTGGAAAATAGAAAAGAAATAAGTTTTCTTCAAGTGTTCAAAAGTCTCTAGCCATTTTAAATTATGTTTATGCTGATTTGTGGGGACCTTCTAGTGTTCCTACTCGTGGGGGAACATTTATTTTCTATCTATACTCTAGAAAAGTTTGGGTATATTTTCTGAAACAAAAGTTTTAGAAATGGAAATACTTGTTGAAAACCAAACTGACAGAAAACAAAAGTGTTTAAGAACTGATAATGGCTTACAGTTCTGTAATAAAAGGCATAAAACAGTCTCTTACACCCTTCAACAAAATGATGCTGTTGAGAGGATAAAATGGTCTCTTTTGGAAAGAGTAAGATATATGCTGAGTTCTTTTGGGCTTCCCAAGCCATTTTGGGGAGAAGCTTTAAAAACTGCTTGTTACCTTGTTAATAAAACTCCTTTTGTGGCTCTTGATGGAAAAATTCCTAATCAAATGTGGCACGGTAAACCTGTTACATATTCTTATTTGAAAATATTTGGGTATGCTGCATATTCTTACAATATGAGTGACAAGTTAGATCCCAGATCACATAAATGTGTTTTTCTAGGATATGAGGAAGGAGCTAAAGGGTATAGACTGTGGAGGCATTAAAATAATTGTTAGCAGAAATGTTACATTTGATGAATCTGTTGTGCCATGCTTGCTTGAGTTTTTGCCTACTACTGTAAATGCGACGCTCTTCCGATCTTGGAAATTATGATTTCTTAATTTGTCCTCCTACTAAGGTAGAGGATACCCCAAGTGAGATGGAGGAAACTCCTGATGAAGTTGGGGGTATTCCGACTGAAGTGGAGGAGCCTATGTCTGATTCTGAAGTTCATGGTAAGTCTAATACTAATCATACTAAACAGTATGAAGGTG
>CAVNYN010248921.1:0-25224 GCA_963692815.1 Nyctanthes arbor-tristis
CTCACATTCATCTCTCACCCCACTTGGCTTCTCCCCTAATGATATTTTTATCTTCCGCCGACGCCTTATCGCTACATCTGGACGAAACGAGGAACAGCTAACCTAGATTGTTATCTTACGTCAAATATGCCAAAAAGTTTTGTCGTGAGAGAAAGCTATGCTTCAACTGCACTCTTGAAACACCATCTGTCATGCCTCCCCCCAAAAAAATGAATAAATAAATCAAATCTTTGTTGCAGTAGTGTGAATTGTGCTCTGATAGTTAAGATGTATACATTTCAAGTATAAGGTCTCAAGTTCGAACGATACATGCTCCCCCTCGAATTTCCTTCCCCTACCCTATATCCCCCATTCCCATGTATAAAAAAAGGGTAAATTTCACATATCGTCCCCAACATTTGCATTTAAAATCGCCTGAGTCCTTAATTTTTTTTGAACGCGCTGGGTCATCAACTTTTCATAAATGCACACAAAAAGTCCCTCATAACAGAATCCGTCTAAATTTCCGTTAAGTGGTATATGAAATTACCTTTATACCCTTACATTTTAAATTAAAAAAAAGAATTTAAAAATTGAAAAAATAAAAATAAAAAGAGCAAAAACCCCACCCCACTGGCATTCCCTTAGGCTGCCGGAAATGGTAGCATACTGCGGAAAATGACAGCATATTTGACTGCTAGAATGCTGCCCTTTCTGGCAGCTGAAGGGGAGAGAGTCATCTGCCAGAAATGGCAGAGAATGGGGGAGCTCCCCCCGGCCTAGCCCCATTTTTTTGCCACCCCCCATTTTTTCCGGCAGAAAAATAGGGGGAGCTCCCCCCATTCTCTGTCGTTTCCGGCAGATGAAAGGGGAGGAGACTCCTCCCCTTCAACTGCAGGAAATGACAGCACTTTGCTGTTGGAATGCTGCCATTTTCAACAGCCTAAGGGGTTGCTGGTGGGGTGGGTGAAGTTTTTGCCATTTTTTATTTTTATTTTTTTAATTTTTAAATTTTTTTTAATTTAAATGGTAAGGGTATAAAGGTAATTTTATCTACCACTTAGCGGAAATTTAGACGGATTCTGTTATAAGGGACTTTTTATGTGCATTTATGAAAAGTTGATAACCCAGTGCGTTAAAAAAAGTTAGAGACTCAGGCGATTTTAAATACAAATGTTGGTGACAATATGTGAAATTTGCCCCCAAAAAAAAGAGAGGGGAAAAAATCTTGTCGCGAAATAATATAAATCAGAAATGTGACGTCATAAATGACTATGAATTACGTTGACCCACTGAATTGATGTGGCATGTTTAGATATGCACGGTAAGTGTTTGCGACAATATTGTAAGAAACTATGATTTATAGAGTATGTTTAAAAATCTTCTTAAAATTTTATTACAAAACTTTCAACCTCATCGGAAGAGCACTGATGTACATTACATAAATTTGAAATATACGTGATATGAATGATACATGCTGCATCAGATGAGATGCTCTTCCGATCTGAACATATTTTATAAGAGTGATGCTATTTATCTAAACTGTAATGGATACATGCCACATGAGATGAGAAGTTTTTAAACATTTTTTATAAGAGTGCATATATAATAATGAAGAGAAAAAGAAAGTACTCATATGGGAATGGTCATTTGTCTAATTGTTCCTTCAATTTTTTGCCTCAATTGGAACCCTCATTCAACACCAAAACCCTTGAAGCCCTTGCAGGCATTAAAATTTTAATTTTTTAAATTAAAATTAAATAAGTTAAATTAGTCAAATTAATTGGACTGAATCGACTTTTATTAACCCAACCAAGTCCTCAACAAAATTCAATAAAAAAATTCGAAGTCTTTTAAGAGCTCAATTAGTTGCAAATTAAATGGGTAGTTTTACATTTGTCTTCCCATTTTAAGAAAATCCTATATATAATTTCTAAATGTTATAAATTTCAAACTATTGCGTATAGTTATGTTACACATGTAACAAGATATGTTGTTTTTTTTTTTAACATTTTTATTATTTTTTCTTTTTAATAAATATTTTTTTAATACCTCCACTCTCCCATCGGCAAGTTGGATTCCGGTGGACGTTTAGCTGGTCATTGACGGCTGTCGGTCGACAGGATTCAGATGACCCGCTGGCCAAAATGAGAGATTTTCTAACAATAAAGATCTGTCTCCGGGTTCAGAGGCAGATCTGTCTATACAGACATATCTGTCTTCTTAGAAAATCTCATCAAAATGGTCCCAAAACAAAGATGCATTAGAAACAAGAAACAGTACTAAATTATGTTCTTTTAGTCTGATTTTTCTTTTTCAAAACGTAAGACAACACGTACCAATCAATTAATAAATAAATTCTGCAATAATAAACTACTAGAGGACGCAACATTTATTACATGTTATGAATGAATACCTTTTCCTCGAACACATTAATAGTAGTGCCTAACAAGTAAAAACATCTACATTTAAACTACAGTATTAGTAAAATTGTTAGTTAACAATTTTAAAAAGTAATTATATTAGTTGTGTTAAGAAAGTTATTAAAAGAATCCATTTGACGATAAATTATATTCACTAATATATAAAAAAGTGAATGAGACAATCTTTTCATTTCAAATTTTGTCAGATGTATAGTGCTAACTCATGCCTACCACCCACACTCCCTCAATGCGGGTAACACATATAAGCACCAATCAATTATTAGTCATGCTGTTGTTAGCTTTTTTTTTTCCTTTTTTAATTTGGTACTTAAAAAAAAATGATATATAGCCAATTGATTATGTTTTGGGAGTAGAAAAACACTACAGTTGGTCGTATAAAAAGGGACGCAGCTAGTGGCGAGCTGGACTGAGCTCCATGTAGAGATGCATAACAAGCCTGCTCCAGTGGCCCGTAGCCCCGCCAGTAAAAAGCCCAAGCCGAGCTAGCTTGTGGCTTGTTTAAAATGTTGGGAAGTAATGTAAATTCCCCGATTACGCCCGCAGGACCGTTGTTCAAGGAATTTAATTGAGACAAGAAAAATAAAAGACGAAGACGAATTTAACGGACTGTCGAAGCTTTCCACTATATGATTAAAGTCGCTACAACCATACAGAATTTTCACTCGCTAAAACCCATCCCCCAAGTACAACAAGAAAAATATACCAAACTTTATCGCATCTACCAATTTCTACCCTTTGCCTAACCCGCGAAGCATTAAAGAAATCCCCAGACGCTAAGCTACTATTTTTCTTCACAAGACTCTCTGACCCGACCCAAGTGACACCGAGAAAATCACCCCGAGTTTTACCACACCTAATTTTCTACCCTTTGAACAAACCATGAAGAGTTACAAGAAAATTCTTCAAGGTGCTAGACTCACTAATTTTTCCCTCAACTCGCTTGTACCACTTGTGTATAAAAGAAGAAGAAAATATCTCTATTTATAGGCTTCGTTTCCTTGAAAGACAAGACAATCCTTCTATGATTTGGATTTCTTTTCCTCATATGGTTCTTCTTCTTTTCCCTTTCCTTTTCCTTTTCAACTTTAGATTGTTTTTGACAACAAACTCAACATAAAATGAGCTGGGGTCCGAGTCGAGCCCCAAATTTAGGGGCGAGCTCGAGCAGGCCTGGCCGTGTGGCTCTTCTAGTAAAACGGGCCGGCCCATGTAAAACTTAAGTAGGGAAAAAAAGTTTTAAATTAGGATTAATTAGGTAATTCAAGTAGTTTAGGGGTCTCATTATAACAATTAGGAAATGATTTTTCACCCGATCATGGTGTAATCGGCCGGCGGCCACCCATCGGTCGACCTTAGCCATCTCAGCAGCCGCCGGCAGCTCTAGAACAGCTGGTGGAAGAAACCAGTATTTCCTCCTTCCTCACCGTTGTGAAATCGGGTTTTATCAGAGAATCGGTGCACGACAACGGATCTATAAACGGAACGAGATAACAGTGGGGTAGTTGTGACATCCCGCGAATTTTTAACACTGTTTGCCAAATTACATGATATATGTTATTTTTAACTAATAGAGAGTGCTAGTTTTGCCAAGTTTATAGCTAAATTGGCCATATTTATAAATAATTGTTGATTTTTGCCAAGTTTCTAAGACACTTGTCATTTTTCCAATTTAAAATGTGTTAGTTTTGCAAAATAAAAAGAGACATGTCATTATTATAAATTACAAACTTGCTAGTTGTGCCAAGTTTTAAGGCACATGTTATTTTTATAATTAAGAAACATGCTAATGTTGCCAAATGTTAAGCCATTTGTCATTTTTATAAATAGTAGATTCCAAATGATATTTAAAAACAATTAAGTTCTCACAAGAATAAAAAGGGGCCAAAACCAAAGAAATCAAACAAGTTACTCTGTAACTCTCCACCATTTACCAAAATTCGTCTAACCATATTAGGGCAAAGAAAACACCCCTCAAAAGCTAATAAAATACATATTTCTCATTTGAAAAAGGCTCATTTCCATGTATAGAAAAATCATAGCATGAAAATAGTTTTAATTGAGGAATTTCAATGCTTAAGGACACTTTTCTATGTGAGAATTATTCATGAAATGTTTGGGGTGATATTTGATGTGAGTAACCGGTACCTTAATTCCCTTTCTTTTATTCATCATATTTTCATAAGAAATGCATGGATTTTTAATGTATTGTTATGTAAAGAAAGATGTGTTTATTGCATCTATATCGCTAGTCAAAATTCTATGTAGTCTTGGTCATTCTGAATTGCTCTGTGGAACATGATCTTGCTATGTAGTCTTGGTCATTCTGGTTATGTGGTAATTTTGTGGTCTTGTTGTGTAGTCTTCGCCAATTTGAATCTTTGTGTCCTTGCTGTGTGATCTTAGCCAATCTTGTGCGCACCACGGGTAGTAGTTTAACTAGTGATAGAGGCCTTTTGTACATTTAATGGCTTTGTGCATTTAAAGACTTTGTGAAATACATAGCTTTCCTGAAAATATGTTTTCTTATATGAAAAATGAATTAAGATATTTGGTTATCCACTGAGGACTTTGTACTCACCCCCCATTTTTTACAATCATGTACGTATTAAATTAAGAAGCTATGTGACTGGATCGTCTCTAGATGGAGAAGATATATGTATGTGATCGAGACTTCAGTGTATGCGGCCGATTTTTCATTGTGGGTAGCCCACAGAGCATTTAATCATCAGAGTGCGCAGCGAAAACGCCTCGATATTTTAAACTGTATTTGTATCGATTTTTAATCATTAAAGGGATCTACTATTGTATAAAAATTCAGTTCGTGACAGTAGTCCTGGGCCAAAGTGGCCAATCTACAAACCAAACGGCTCGAAAAGGATGGCCAAGGCGTGGAAGAGGTCATTGGGTATATGTGAGGTCACAATGGCTGCGATGGTGGTCGCAGTGGAAGCAGTGGTAGTCTGGGGGGTTGTGGTAGGAGGTCGGCAGTGACTCGGTTGTAGTGGTTGTGTTGGTGTGACTCGGTTGTTTCGTCGAGTTGTGGTGGCTGCGTCTCAATTGTTCCGTCGAGTTATTGTATTGTTGTGATTGTGTCTTCCAGCGAGTTATTTTTATTGTAACTCGGTGTTTTAGAGTTGTTTTTGTTGTGACTCGGTGTTTTAGAGTTGTATTTGTTGTGACTTAGTGTTTTGGCTAGTTGTTTTTATTGTGACTCGGTGTTTTAAAGTTGTATTTGATTTATTTTGGCGAGTTGTATTTATTGTGACTAGATATTTTGACGAGTTGTTTCTGTTGTGATTAGGCATGTTGGAGTTGTTTTTTATTTTGACTCATTGTTTTGGCGAGTTATTATTGTTGTGACTTAGTGTTTTAGAGTCCTTTTTGTTGTGACTCGATGTTTAGGTGAGTTGTTTTTGCTGTGACTCAGTGTTTGACGGTTTGTTTTGATATGAGTCGGTGTTTTGGCGAATTGTGATTGTTGTGTTGAAAAAAACTTGAAACACCGGATTTTTCAAAATAAAACTTTTATATACCTTAATTTTAAAAAGTGTGTAAAAAGCTTTTATATTTTTCATGTTATCCCTTTAAATTAAGGTAGGAAAAAATTAAAAAACGGCTCAGCTCAAAAAAGCTGGAGCTAAAGCTTAGATTGAGCCTAGATTTCTCGAGCAAACAGAGCCGGGCTTTGGCTCTGGCTTTTTAGGCTCGGGATCAAAAAAGCCAGAGCCGAGTTGGAGCCCAAATCTAGCCGGCTCGGCTCATTGACATGGCTAGCTCCGTGAACACATTACACAAGCCATGCTGCTAAGGCTGACTGTGGGGTGTACTGAGTTGTGGAGTTTTCGTTCTTTGTTGTTCTTCTTTTTTAAACGTAGTTGTCAGCTTCTTTTAGAGTAGTACTATTTATCTATATTGAGATTAGAGATTAATCTCCAGTTTAGTTAGTATTACTAGATTACAAGATGAGTGGAGTTGTATAAATACATTTGAGTATTTATTTATTCAACGATCAATAAAAAAATTACAATAATCAGTCTCTAGTCTAAATAAATAGTATTATTCTTTTTTTCTTTTTTTTATTTGTAAAAATAGAGTCCTTTTGTGAAGAGAGGGTTGAATAAGAGAATGCAGTTTTTCTATAGAGCCAGACTTGAGTGTTTTCATTGGTTCTCATATTTCATATAAGAGTTAGATCTGAGTCTAATAACTGAAAAGAATGAACATGAATGACAATTAATAAATCAAATGCAACACATGTTTCACGAAGTACTTTACCTCTCTTTCTTTAAAGCCATGTCCCAATTCCAACACATCTCTATTGTTTCTTTCTTTTTTTCTTTCTTTAACTAGTTTTCACGGGTTTAATTCTGTAACAATATATAACAAATGTTATAAAAATTATAGTGTATATAAGCGAATTTGAATAATTATTATATTAATATTAAACTGTTGATTAAACGCAGCATTTTAAATCGGAGATGTCATTTTTCTTTTTTGTTTAAGTATTTCAAATTTTGAATCAATTTTTTTTTTTTTATAAATGACATTTGTCATGTTAGTTGTTGGCTTTATACATGTAACTCATTTCTGACTCCAGCATGATATGCTTAATCGCATAAAATGGGAAATCCTTTGGTTTTTTTTTTCCTTTTATATATTTTCTTTAATTTCTAATTTACTTTTAATTTATCAAAATGCAATATAAACTGATTAGACAAAAAAATAAAACTACAAAACATATACTTTTTTTCTATGCTACATAATTTAAACAAATATGTCATATACTGAGTTAAATGCGAAACAATAGCTAAGGATCTCTTGTTAAAAGTTCATTTAAGTTGTAAAATT
Organism: Nyctanthes arbor-tristis; assembly: GCA_963692815.1. Taxonomy (NCBI): domain Eukaryota; kingdom Viridiplantae; phylum Streptophyta; class Magnoliopsida; order Lamiales; family Oleaceae; genus Nyctanthes; species Nyctanthes arbor-tristis. The sequence continues at coordinate 7,272 of CAVNYN010248921.1, forward strand.
ACTAAAACGTATTAATAGAAGACACAACATTTCTCTTTTTCTTTTTTTTCCCCAATGATTTATCTAATTTAAAGAACTATGGGGTAAAGCGGTTTGAATAAATGGCGCAATGGTTAAATACTCACATTTTAGGTGGAAGGTCTCGTGTTCAAATTACACATATTCCCCCCCCCCCCAATCTCCTCCTTTATTTAACAAAAAGAAAAAGAAAATAAAAAGAGATGTAAACCAAACTAATTAATTGCAAGCCAATAACTAAAGCACACCTTATTTACTAAGACGTACTACTACTATTAAACTACATGAATGCATTTTGTTGATGAACATTTAAGTTAAAAAATTAGAATATATATGTAAATAAACTTTAAACCAAATCACTAATTAGCAACAAAACTATCCCTTACTTATCAAAATAAATTAAGATGTTAAACGTTCTAAGTCCATTTTCGATTAGTAATTAATGAGTAACCCGAAAAATAATAATTAGTTACTAAATAATGTTAATAATCAAGTGGATAAAATTACTTAAAAGCTATTAATTAATTAATGTAAATTATTATTTAAACACAAATGAACACATATTGGTCTAAATCATACAAATACAAATATTATTATTTTAATTAAGCAACAAATTAGCTCATAAACATGTATTAAAATAAACTTATAAACATATTAATCAAGGATTATTTTAATTTTCTCAATCTCTAAATAAGATTTATCTCAACAAAATAGAAAAGGCTACAAAGTCATTAGAGCCTCTTTAGTATGCAAAAATCACCAATACAACGCAATAAAGTTAAAAAAAAAAAGAAGCAATAATAGACCCAGATGAACGGGAGTGGCAAGAAGGCAGTAGATATTAAGGAAATTAATTAATAAGCAAAATAATTGTGAATGAAAAATAAGTTTTTGTTTGCATACGCATATGGGTAGTTTCGACTAAATTAGTGGTAATTAAAAAAAATAAATAAAAAAGATGGATAGTTATAAGTAAGGAATATGAGTAGTTTCCACGAAATTAGTGTGTAGTTACAATAGTTACACAAAACCTGCAAATGAAAAATAACCCAAAAAAAAAGTAAAATGATTATGATTCCAGAACCATATAAAAGGCGGTTATACTTATTTTAAGCTGGCGGTTACACATGAACAGTTATCATAACTATAGTAGTTACCATCTGGCCAATGTAAACCAAAAAAAAAAAAAAGATAAATAATAATTAAAATAATTTTCTTATTCTAAATTTTGATTCCAACTTTAGGTGGGAAAAAGATTTTCTTTACTTCAACTTTTAGTATATTATAGATTCTAGATTTGTAACTTTTCTATTTTCACAATTTTTTCACGTTTATTTAAGAATTTATTAATAATTTAATTTTTCTTAAACTTTTGTAAATATTAGTATGAAAAATGACTACTAATTTAACAAATGAAATTTTAATCAAGTATAAACTCTTCTTGTGGTGATATACATTTGGGAAATTTACAGTAAAAACAACATTTAGACTCAAAAATAAATTCAAAATTTATTATTCGAATTGTGCAGTAGTGGTTAAATATTCATTTTTTGGGTGAGAGGTCTCGAGTTTGAACTACATTTACCTGTCAACTAATTTTCTTTCCTTTTCGTATATCTCCATTGTATTAAATAAATAAATAAATACAAAATAAATTTTGAAATTTCTTTGAAATCAACAAGATAATCCAATAGATGTTCATGTTAAGTTACACACTTTTCTCAAGGTTTGTAATCGTCAAATGTTTATACAACTTGTACTTTTTATTTATACTTGTATTTGCATGCTAGCGCCTGTATATATATATATATATATGTATTGAATGTTGAATGAGACCTAATAAAATCGTCTAGATTTGATTTATTTTTTCGTCTTCATGAAGAACTGATCCAAGAAAATAGAAAAAATATGGTTTTGTTAATTCACTCGCACAATTTCTATTGTATGACGAGATAAATTATCTTTATTCATATGTGTGTGTTAGTATTTTTTATTTATTATTTTTTTTTTTTTTGATAAGTGTGTGTGTTAATATTGACGGTTGTATTTTATACTATAAAGTCGAAAAACTCTATTTTCAACAATTTATAGTATAATAAAATATTTTCCACGGAATGTTGCGCCCAGACACCCTTTCAACTTTTGTTGATAAAACAATATAGAAAAAAGGAAATTTTTTTCCCCTTCTATAATTGTATTGATTTTCTTCTTAGTTATGTAGTATTTTCACCCTTCCAACTCACATTCATCTCTCACCCCACTTGGCTTCTCCCCTAATGATATTTTTATCTTCCGCCGACGCCTTATCGCTACATCTGGACGAAACGAGGAACAGCAAACCTAGATTGTTATCTTATGTCAAATATGCCAAAAATTTTTGTCGTGAGAGAAAGCTATGCTTCAACTGCACTCTTGAAACACCATCTGTCATGCCTCCCCCCAAAAAAATGAATAAATAAATCAAATCTTTGTTGCAATAGTGTGAATTGTGCTATGGTAGTTAAGATGTATACATTTCAAGTATGAGGTCTCGAGTTCGAACGATACATGCTCCTCCTCGAATTTCCTTCCCCTACCCTATATCTCCCATTCCCACGTATAAAAAAAGGGTAAATTTCACATATCGTTTCCAACATTTACATTTAAAATCGCCTGAATCCTTAACTTTTTTTTTAACGAGCTGGGTCATTAACTTTTCATAAATGCACACAAAAAGTCCCTCATAACAGAATCCGTCTAAATTTCCGTTAAGTGGTAAATGAAATTACCTTTATACCCTTACATTTTAAATTAAAAAAAAAAGAATTTAAAAATTAAAAAAATAAAAATAAAAAGAGCAAAAACCCCACCCACTGGCAATCCCTTCGGTTGCCGGAAATGACAGCATACTGCGGGAAATGACAGCATATTTGGCCGCTAGAATACTGCCATTTCTGGCAGCTGAAGAGGGGAAAGTCATTTGGCAAAAATGGCAGAGAATGGGGGAGCTCCCCGGGCCCCAGCCCCAGCCCCAGCCCCAGCCCCATTTTTCTGCCACCTCCCATTTTTTCCGGCAGAAAAATGGGGGGAGCTCCCCCCATTCTCTGCCGTTTCCGGCAGATGAAAGCGGAGGAGACTTCTCCCCTTCAACTGTCAGAAATGGCAGCGCTTGGCTAACGGAATACTGCCATTTTCGATAGTCTAAGGGGTCGCTGGTGGGGTGAGGTGAGGTTTTTGCCATTTTTTATTTTTATTTTTTTAATTTTTAAATTTTTTAAATTTAAATGGTAAGGGTATAAAGGTAATTTCATCTACTATTTAGTGGAAATTTAGACGGATTCTGTTATGAGGGACTTTTTATGTGCATTTATGAAAAATTGATGACCCAGTGCGTTAAAAAAAGTTAGAGACCCAACAATATGTGAAATTTCCCCCCCCCACCAAAAAAAGAAGGAAAAAAATCTTGTTGCGAAATAATATAAATCAGAAATGTGACGTCATAAATGACTGTGAATTATGTTGACCCACTGAATTGATGTGGCATGTTTAGATATGCAAGGCAAGTGTTCGCGACAATATTGTAAGAAACTATGATTTATAGAGTAGTGTTTAAAAATCTTCTTAAAATTTCATTACAAAACTTTCAACCTCATGCGTTATGTATTGATACACATTACATAAATTTGAAATATACGTGATATGAATCGATACATGCTGCATCAGATGAGAAGTTTTTGAACATATTTTATAAGAGTGACGCTATTTATCTAAACTGTAATGGATATATGTCACATGAGATGAGAAGTTTTTAAATATTTTTTTATAAGAGTGCTACTATTTATTTAAACTAGAGACTGATATATAGTTTTGTTGGCATCAATACATTATGAGGTGAGTTGAAATATATAAATACATAAAAATACTAATATATTGGATAGTCAATAAAAAAATACTAACTAAATTGGATGTCAGTCTAAAATAAGTGGCACTATTAGTAACCGTCAAACATTTGTCCTTTTGCAATCCAGCCTAGCAACATGTTCAATGAAGACAGAGAAACCAAAATTATTGAAGCACGGCAAAGGGAAGAATTAAAAAATAATAATAATAATGGTGAGATTTTCAGAATAGTGAAAAGCAACTATACATTGATGAAAACGTAAAAAGAAAAATTATATGTCGGTATATAATAATAGTCAATTATTAAATTGACACATATACATCTGGTTTTCATTTAAAGAAAGCGGCTTATATGCATCAATCTAGTTAGACAAGTTATGGATACTTTGAAAAGTGTGAATCTTAAAAGATAAGTTTCCAAACGGAGATTAAAGTGTGGCTCAGAAATTCGATTACATTTGCCAAGAAAACACCCAATTTTGAAGAGGGAAATCTGTAAACACCCTTATCTTCTATGCTTTGACAAAAAAATTTGAAAGCTCAAACTGAGGATGACAGGACATCATGTACGTGTGAAAGAGGTGCATTAAATGCTCGTTAGAATAGAGTTGGGATATTCTCAAGCGTCCATGTATAAAATAGGGGATAATTTTGTCTATTAATATATCAATTGTTGCTATGGTTGGAGTTTCTAAAAAAATATGACATTTTAAACTTTTGTTAGACGGAATTTGATTTTTATGCAATTTTTAAAAAAAAAAATGGAAATAGGCAGCTCTTCCGATCTCTCAATATTTCTCTGTCCTACGTTCTAACTAAATCTGTTCGTTTGTGACTCGTCCGGTTTGGTCTACCAATTTGCATCCTTGATTTGGCGCGGCCAAGGGGGGCGTAGGCCTAGCCCCCGGCCCCAAAAAAATTTAGTTTTTCGCTTGTAAATAAATTTTAAAAAATAGAAAAATTATACAAATAGTTTACTCTTGTATTTCAAGGCTCAACCCCATAATGGCAGCCAGCTATGCCATCAATGTCCTATACCAAACTGTCCATTCTAACCTCAAGAAAAAAATTTCCTCCTCTTTTTCTCACTTGTGGGCACATTTTATGGTGTTTATTAGACTTTATATATGTGGCAGACTCTCATTGAATATATTAAGAGATGAGTCTCCCGATATGTCTAAACAAAGTCTGTCACATAATCTATTAGACTTCATAATGAACACTATAGAAAAACCGCTCTCTCTCATGTTTATTGTTAGTCTCAATTGTAGTAGTTGTTGGAAGCCGCATTAATGAGGAAATTTCTAAGAAACTAAGGCCGTGTTCCTTATGGAGCCCGATTTCTAGTAATATGCTGACATGTGGTGTGTGACAGATGAAGTGTGAGTCTGTGATCAGAGACCAGACTCCGTAAGAAACCCGACTTTGTTTCTATAACCAGACCGACATTAATAACACAAAACATAAATAAAGGTATATGTGACAATATTTCAATTGCATCTTAAACAGAAAACGACTTATTTTCACGAGGGAGACGAAAAAGAAATACATGCTTCTCTTTCATGGGCCGGAGAGAGAAACAAATTGATCAAGTACATCACATGTTTCACGGAGTTTTTGACAACTTGACCTTTTTTCTAAAGCCATGTCCCAATTCTCCACACATTAGTCTTTCTTTCTTCTAGTAAGTTGTAATTTCTCGTACATTTATTTAAAAATTTATTAATAATTTGATTCTTCTTAAACTCCGTAAATATAATAAAAAATAGTAACAATTGAACATATAATTTTATAATTAAGTATAAGCTCATCTTCTCGTTATATATATTTGGGAAACTTAAAATAAAAACAAATTTTTTTAAGTACAAAAGCAACATTTATCTGTTTGCATATCCATTCAATTTTTAAATATAAAAATTGCTCAAATCAATTATATATACATATTTCACAGATTTTATAATACAAATCACCACTATTCAACTCAACTCTTTCTATCTTATTTCTCATTATAATTTTTTTTTTTTGAGGGAGGCCGTATTAGGCTCATATAAATTTGAAACTCCGGCGAAATCAACGGGATAATCTGACAGACTGGTCTGTCTTTTTGTCCTACTCTCTCGTTTATCCTTTTCTATTTCTGCCGTATGTTTGAATAATAATTTTCCAAAGTGACGAGAGACTGGGGACTTGTGTGCAACATCTCTTCTATTGATTTTTTTTTTTTTTTTATGGTTGTAATTTTATCTTTCAAAAGCACCGACACCTATCTAGTTTTACTAATGTATTATTACCGCAACATTCCGACGAACGGGAAATAACTAAACCTTCCACTATTATCTATGTCAAAATTTTCTCCACAACATGTCAACAACAACGTTATAAACTATAATTAATTTTTTTATAGAGTTAATGCGGGTTTTGAGTTTGTGTACTTATATGACAACGCTTGATTTGAGGGAAAAGTGAAGTGCCTTAGCACTTTGTACTAATAGAAAAAAGTGATAAATACGCAAATTCTATAACAAAACCCGTATCTACTCTCTAGAAAAATTGAAAATTATAACCGCCAAACTTTTGTCCTTTGGCATTCCAATTTGGACACAGAAGTTACAAATTTTGATTTAGCATGCGCCAAGGGAAAAATTCAAGCAGGGTATTTTAGGACACTGAGAAACCTATGTGTGGGTTCTTGGGCCTATTTTTGTGACCATTGAACTCATATGTAAATTGTTAATTAGTCTAGAGAACCGTATTAAAGCACTCATAGAATACTGAATATTTTCTCATAATGCTAATTAACACCATACGTGAAAGAAAACAAACATAATTTTTTAAAAATCACTAATTTCTTTCATAAGGTGTGGGTATTTAATGTCATAAATGTTGGGCGCTAAAACATTACTAAAGAAATCAACAACTTCAATGAAGACTGAGAGAAGTCATAATAATTGAAGTGACAGTGAAAATTATTAAGCTCAAAACGACAAAGGGGGGGGGGGAGGGGGGAGAAAAGATGAAGGAAATATGATATTTTCTCAATAAATCCCTGTCCTACAATCTCACAAAACAGGGATTCTTTACACTCTCTGTTTTCGTTTGTGACTGCTCTGTCAATTTGCTCCTAAATTGCTAAAATGTCGGATACTCAAACTTTGAATCCCGACAAGAAGCTCAATCACATAAGGAAGAAGAAGAAATTCTAGATCGGAAGTCTTTTTCTCCTTCTCATGTTTACTGTTAGTCTCAATTGCAGTATCCATAGTTGTTGGGTCCCACAAGAATGGAAGCCACAACGGCGGCGGCCACGCCCAAGCAGTGGTGAAATCCACCTGCGCCGCCACATTGTACCCGGAATTATGCATCTCCACCGTCTCAGCCATGCCGGAAGCCTCCAGCAGTATAAAAAACAGTAAAGATGTTGTACTGGCTGCCCTGAACTACACCATTACCACCGTCCAACGGAATTACTTCACAATCAAGAAAATCGGTAACACGAGCAAGTCTCTGACGGTGCGCGAAAAGGGTGCGCTTCATGATTGTCTTGAGATGATCGACGATACATTGGACGAGCTTCACGAATCGCAGAGTGAACTGAAGGATTATGGCTCAAAGAATTACTCGAGATCGGAACATGTGGATAATCTTTTAACGTTGTTGAGTGCTGCACAGACCAACCAAGAAAGCTGTCTCGACGGATTCTCTCACGACGGAGCTGATAAGAAAGTGCGGGAAGCTCTGTTGGCGGGACAGATGCATGTTTTCCGGTTGTGCAGTAATGTTTTGGCGATGATCAAGAACATTACTGATACAGAGGTCGCCGGAATGGGTTCTTCCAAGGAGAGGAGGCTTGCAGAGGAAGAATGGCCTAAATGGTTATCGGCCGGAGATAGGAGGCTGCTACAGGCATCCACCGTGACGCAGGACGTGACTGTGGCGGCTGATGGGAGTGGAAATTACCGGACGGTTTCGGCAGCAGTGGCGGCAGCACCGGAACGAAGTAGTCGGAGATATGTGATTAGGATTAAAGCAGGGGTGTACAGAGAGAATGTTGAAATTCCTAGGAGGAAGACTAACTTAATGTTTGTCGGAGATGGACGGACTACCACCATCATCACCGCTAGTCGGAATGTTGTCGACGGCAGCACCACCTTCAACTCCGCCACAGTTGGTTAGTCATCGTACATATATGTTTTTTCGAGGTTTTCGTTGCTTAACAAAAACCAACAATGATTCCGTAAAATTTATATCAGAAAATATTTATGTTATTTTACAAATAAAAAAATCCAAAACAACACCGTAGTTTTGAAGAATCAATCTCATGACTTTAATAATAAAAAAAGAGTAATAATAAATATTCAGATTAATTCACTAATTTATTTATCATTTGTGTATTAATTACAAGGGTAAAATTGTCAATTAAAACATTTAAATAATTTGAACTTTATATATTTTAAAGTTAAAATTGTAAAATAATAAACTAATTAGTAAACTAACAGGGATGTATAGCATTATTCTAAAAAAAAATTATTTACATGCTGCCTTATCTGCAATATGTTAACGTTAAATTTCTCCACGTCATGTGATGGGTTGTTTTAAAACTAACGGTCTTAAATCATTTTCATTGATTGTCTCACAGAAGATAGTTTTCTCGTTATTAAAAATGGGGCCAAGTGATCAAATAATACATTCTTAAATTAATGTTTCCAGCTATAAATATGGGCCCTAGACCTCATCTTGTAGTTATATATGGTACATTATGTTACACGGATGGCTAGCATTTGAAATTATAATCCTGCTACTTCGAGACTTATTTTTAATAAACGCTTCCAGAGACTAGTTGGTTGACTAATAAGGGTTAAAATAGTAAATTGAGTCATTAAATTTGGGGTTTGTAGATTGAATTTTGTTGGGTCCGATCACTATTTTAACATATGCTAATCACCTATTACTAGTCAACAGAGTAGGAAATATAGAAATGACGCTCCAAACATCAATCCCAGTCGAAAACACAGGGTACTACTTCCTGACGGAAAAATTTCTGGTACTCTAAAAGTGTCAACTCCATCCTCGTTGACAAAATCAAGAAGTAACGTGTGGATTCAAGGATATGATTTTGTTGATTAATTTATGCCAATGAACATATTGTTCATTGATTAAGAGTATCGCATGTCGAGTTGTGTCTAGTAGTTGACAAAGTTGGTTATGTTTTGTTATGTTTATTTGCAGCTGTGGTTGGCGATGGATTTTTAGCAAGGGATATAACCTTTCAAAACACGGCCGGGCCATCGAAGCACCAAGCCGTAGCACTACGAGTTAATGCCGATTTAACAGCCTTTTACAGGTGCGACATGCTCGGCTACCAAGATACCCTCTACGTGCATTCACTACGACAATTTTACGTCAGTTGCTACATAGCAGGCACGGTCGATTTTATATTCGGAAATGCGGCAGCCGTGCTTCAAAATTGCGACATCCATGCACGTCGCCCCAATTCCGGGCAGAGAAACATGGTGACGGCCCAAGGACGGGACGACCCAAACCAAAACACCGGAATAGTTATCCAGAAATGTAGGATCGGGGCTACTAAGGATCTCGAGGCCGTTATTGGTAGCGTTGAGTCGTACTTGGGTAGGCCGTGGAAGGAATACTCGAGGACCGTGGTCATGCAATCCAACATAAGCAAAGTTATACGCCCGGCAGGATGGTACCCATGGGATGGCAATTTCGCACTAGACACGCTATTTTACGCCGAATATCAGAATACTGGGGCTGGGGCCGATACATCAAACAGGGTGACATGGAGGGGATTCAGGGTGTTGACTAGTGCAACTGAGGCTCAACCTTTTACCGCTGGGAGATTTATAGCAGGTGGTAATTGGCTGCCAGCCACTGGCTTTCCATATTCTCTCGGCCTTTAGCTCTGACTTTGCTTAGGGTGTCCTGTGTTGTTGTTGCAACTCATTGCATGATGGTCAAATAATTTGGCATTACTCTAATGTTTGACCATGAATAAATGATCAGTCAGAAGATCCAAGTCTTATTTTCATTCATTTATTTGCTTCTCTCTTTTTTTTCCCTTTTTTTTTTTAATATTAAAAAGTGATTGTAAAGAAGGAGAACTGCATCTGTTTTTGACTAAAACCCTTTATACTGCAACTCGCGATCTGTATAAGTAACATAATGAACTTTTTAGGTCTGGATTATCATCCCACGGCGATAATTGTTTAATTAGATTAAAAAAAAATCATTCAATTGCATTGTTTTTTAAAAGAAGGATAACAAGTAAACTAATTAGCACGCAGATAATAGATTTTCAGGGTATCATATGATTGATAATGCTATAAATAGTATTGTATTTTAAAAATTAGTATGAGTGACTAATCCTAAAACCCTGATTACTGTTGTATCTTGGTCACCACTCCAAGAGTATTTTACTTTCCCACCAAGACTTTTTGGATATTGTAAATCTATAAATAGCTCCCCTTTGTACTGATAATAATACATACAATTGACGAGTTTTCTCTCCAACTTTTCTCTCTATTTTCTATTCTTTTCTTCTAGTTTATAAAATGTTATCAGTATGACACACTCCTAAATATTTTTATTTCCATTGATTCTTTTAAAGAACTTTCAAAACTTTGATTATTTTTTTATTCTTATTTCTTCTTTCAGTTTCGGTGAATGAATCCAATTTAATCCAATAATTGTTGATTCTTTCTCTAGACTCTGAAAAAAGTGTTTAGTGGATTTGAAAGTTTTTAACATTAGTGTTTTCTTTAAATCACAAAGCCACTGCCCAATTTGAGTACTTTAGTTATTTATTTCAAGATCAATTTCAAGTTCCATGTTTTGAAAATAATTGTCGATATAGACAATTTCTTTATGCTGGCAGAAACTTCAATGTATTCAATTTTTATGAGCATGGTTATTCTTTTTTTCCTTTTATTTGTCATTTAATTCTTGGTTTGTTTAATTGTTAGTATGATGATAATATATGTAATTTATGGTTTCTAAAGAATCACTATTATGTCTTATATTCTTAAATAATATGATTGGCTTTAGAAGAGCCCTGACACACACACATATATACACACACACACACACACATTCTTAATCGTGATTTCTTGAAGAAACATGATCGTTCAAAAATCTATTAATAATCTTCAAAATTATTGTGATTTAGATATTATATTTTGCGATCAATAAAGAATCACAATTTCTAGTCCATATTCCAAAAGAATATGATTGACTCCTGAAGAGTCTTGACATATATTACTTTTATGGTTCCTGAAGAATCAATAATGACATCTTATATTCTAGAAGGATATAATTAGCTTTAGAAAAGTCATATAAGATTTGTTGTAATTCCTGAAGATACACGATTTTCTAATTCTTAATAGTCTTGAAGATTATTATAAGATTAATACGTTGTGATTCTTGAAAAACACAACATGATCTCATCATATTTCAGTTTAATATAGTGTGCTTTTGAATAGCACAATATATGAGATTTAGACCTGTGTTTTCTTAAAGAAAAATACAATAAATAAATATTCTAGAAGAATATTTTAATATTGCTCATTCTGAATTATCTCTTTTATTATTCGTTATATGCATTATTTATTTCTCATTTTAGTTTATTATTACTTTAGTTAGATAAAATAAGTTGTTGATCCTAAAGTAGCACAATTAATTGTAATATTCCGAACAATGTTACATGCTCCTAAAGAGCAACTTATATTGGATTTAAGAGTCTAATTTATTTGGTAATTCAATATTTCTGAAGAATATTGATCTATTGCTCCTGAACTAATAATAACTCAAATTAATTCTAAAAGTATAATTTACTATGCTCTTGAAGTAGCACATGTCTTGATGGCTAAGTATTGATGATATCAGAAACAATTCTTCATGAAGGAGAATATAAATATTCATATTTTATTGATATTGAATTTATGACTTTACATATCAAAAGGTTATACTAATAGTCAATATCACTAAATTTTAGTTAGTTGCACGTGACATATCGGCAAGAATTATTTGTCATGGGCCCTTGATGTTTTAGTTCATCTGATCTCAAGTGACTTGGGAAAGACAACAAAAGAAGGAAACATATTTAAGTATTTTGCAAAAGTACTTAGTTTCCTTTGTTATTATGTCTAATTCAAAGTTGAGTACTTTACCGTTAAAGATCTAAATGATATATGAAAAATCATGAGTTCCTCCCCACTTATTTTATTGCGTTGCTTGAAGTAAATGTAACGTTTTATCGTGAACAACAGGTGAAGACATGGGAAATCTTATGAACAAAACCCTTATAGTGAGATGCATAAAGAATCTAATAATAATAGGTCTTCTAAAATGGAACATGAAAGGGCATTTAGCACGTACCTGTTGTACGGAAAAATATTTCGTGGATTTCTAACTAATAATCAATCAAGGGAAAAATGAAAGTGGAGATTAATTTCCTTGATTATGATGGTCAAGTTGTGACTTACTTTGATGTTTCTGATTTCTTTGCCGATCCAAAAGAAAATATTGGTAACTTGATCGGTGGTTAATTATAATAAACTGTTCTAGTTGATAATACAGCTACACACACCTTGAATTAACATTAGTTAAAAATAATGTTAATATTATATATAATGTGGATCGAACATCATCAAAAGCTCTAGAAAATCTTGTATTATTTTGACAAATAATATAAAATTGTATATTGATTATGCACTTTAGCAAATTCAAGAGAAATTTGCTGATTTTTAAAAATATCTAATATATACTACATTGAGATAGTACAAGAAGATAATAACATTTTTGCATAAATATTTGTATCTGGTAGAAAAAAGATAAAGGAAAAATTCTCGGCACTACCATCTGGAATGTATTATATGTTCATAAAAGCAATTGAGATAAACCATACTACGAACCTAAAGTTCATTGATCAAAAGAGCTTTATACCTTGGCTTGAACATATATAAACAACTATGATGCTGTAGATAATTCACATGGGTACAATCTAAAGAGCAAGAAGTTTCTTTTAGCAAATACTTTCCCATGTTCTACTTGTGATTAAGGCAAGTTAATTATCAAAGTTAATATTGAGTTTCTAATTTTCTTGAAAAGAATTCATAGAGATATATATGGACTGATATACCCACTATGTGGACCATTATTAATTTATGGTATTGATTGATGCTTCTATTAGATAGTCCTATGTTCGCTTACTTTCTACTAGAAATGCATGTTTGCTAGACTACTTGCTCATAGAATAAAACTAAAAAGCCCAATTACTGGAATCAAGAAAGTTTACCTTGATGATGCTGGTGAGTTTTGATCTCAAGCATTCGACGATAGATCGGCAATCGAAATTGAGGTTGAACATTTAGTTGCTCACGTCAACACTCAAAAGAGTTTAGTAGAACTGTTTATTAAATGTCTTCAATTAATTGCTAGGCAATTATTTATGAAAACGAAATTCTCAACTTTTGTTTGAGATCATGCCATATTACAGGCCATAGGGATGGTTCATATAAAAGCCAATCATATATCATCAGTATCCTCCCTTGCAGCAAGTCTTAATTTGGTTGAGAATTTGATGTCTCTTGCTTAAAAAATTTTGATTGTGCTGTTCTGATACATTACTTATTATATCGGACCAGAAGTTTAATATTATGGAAGTTTTATTATTTGGCATGACCGATTAGATTATCCCAGTTTATTGTTATGGAAGTTTTATTATTTGGCATGACCGATTAGATTATCCCAGTTTATTGATTATAAGAACTATAAAGAATCATGCTAAGAATAGAAACTTCTTATACTTAAAAGAATTCTAGTGTGTTGCAAATTCTTAGACAATTTGACTATTAATAATCACTAGCTATTTGGAACTGAGTTTCAAATATATCTAGAAAATATTTAGGGTGAACTGTGTGAGCTCACTCACCCTCATGTGGACCTTCTAGACATTTTATGAATTTGGATTCACTAGAGGTCACATGTCAAAATCATGACCAGAAGTTTGCGAGAATATTTGCTCGATTGATTAATTATGAGCAAAAGTTTCAGATAATGTAAAAGACATATCTTGCTAGTGAATTTTATCTCAAAAGTCATTAATCATTCATATATTGATTGGGATGTTAATTGCCTATGGTTAGCAAAATAATATTATATGCCTCAATTTATTTGTTATACCATTAATTGAGAACATTCATTTATGTTTAAGTGATATTGATCTTTCACTTGCATTATTATTGTTGTATAACATGTCAATAGAATATATGACACCCCTTATATTTGGCTTACAGTGAGAAGCCGCTATCTAAAGTTGATAGATTTGATATATATAATCACTCTACAATATGTACTAAGAAGGATATTATTGTAATGTTCAGATTACTAACTACACCGTTACTAATAGATGTACCAAGTTAATGATCCAACTGGGATTGATATAAAATCCTATAAGAGGCTTTGAGATATTAATGACATGCTTGAAGTATAAGGTGGTCGATTTCAAAATAAACATCATGAAAAGGAATATAGAGCAGATACTTGTGATGGTCTTTTTGAGGCATATAATCTAGAAGAGTATACAGACATAACAAATTAAAAAGTGCCCAAAGAGGCTCAGGTACCTGAAATTATTGGAATAAAGAGATCTGGATAAGTTATGTCTATACTGAGATCAGATGGAATCAACAAGAAATAATAATCGATTACACATTCTTATGAGCTCAGTAAATAGCAAGGATGATGAATCAATTTCATCAAAATTGTTGGCATTGAATATTGGCCAAGATAAAAAGACAATCCTGCATATTGCTATAATTTCAATGACGATTTATAGTTATGCTAAAAGAGTATTATATATGTGGTGGATGTTATCGAAACCTGAAGTTTCATTCGACTAGTAATATATGAAAATATATTATTAGATTTGGTATGTTTGTATGACGCATATAAAAAACTTAAAATCTTTGAATACATTATCAGTTAATATGAGGGAGATACACATTGTACTCTTTTTCCCTTGACTAAGGTTTTGTCCCAATGGGTTTTCCTAGCAAGGTTTTTAGCGAGGCAACGTCGATGACGTATCTAAAGAATAATATACTCTTTTTTCCTTTGTTTAGATTTTTTCCTACATGGTTTTTTTCCTTATAAGGTTTTAACTAGGCATATTCTTTGTTTAATAAATATCTGTGACGTATATGATATTAACTCTTGGTATAAAACTCCTGAAGAGTTGATATTGCCTGAAACAGAATATATTTCAAAATATTGAAGATATTGGAGAGATGTATATAGTTAAGCATGAGAACCATTGTTGGCTGAAATCAGGAGGAGCAGTTGTACTCTTTTTCCTTCAACCAGTTTTTGTTCCACTGGATTTTTCTGCTAAGGTTTTAATGAAGCATTTAATGTATAGATAGTTATTCAAAGGGAAGTGTTGCAAATAGTATTTTTAGTGTGAATGACTAACCCTAAAACCCTGATTACTGTTGTATTTTGGTCACTACTCCAAGAGTATTTTACTTGCTCGCCAAGACTTCTTGGGTATTGTAAATTTAAAAATAGCTCTATTTGTATTGAGAATAATACATACAATTGACGAGTTTTCTGTCTAACTTTTCTCTCTATTTTCTATTTTTTTCTTCTAGTTTATAACAGATAAGTAGAAATGACAATTTCATTATTATAATTGGTTAATCTAGTCTAGATTTTTAAATTATTAATCAAATAAAATAAATTAATCAATACCATTAAATTCAGCTCAAAATTTAATTTATGGTGACCATAAAAGATCTCTATCTCTTCATCAAACTTGTGATTCTTGTTGTCTAACCTAATCTAAGTTGTTATCTCTTGAATTCAACTATGGTCTATTAAATCCATTCACCAATTGCTTAGAAAAAAACTAGTAAGAAGAACAACGATAAGAATCAAACGTATATTAGTAGCATAAAAGTTAATCATGAACAAGCAATCTTAATGTTTCAACTAGTTTACACTAATTTGTCCAAACTATTAGATTTAGTTACACGTGATAATAATAATTTAAAAACACGAATAAAGAATTGAGCACAAATGGTATTCAATTCTACAAGAAGATAAAGATATCTTGAACCAAGTTTCTCTTATCTTGAATCTTAACCTTGATCCTAAGTCTTCTAAGTTTCTTATGTCCCCCTCTCAACAATGGTATTTTCATGTATTGAAACAACTCATTTTTGTGTTGTAAACGTGTTTTTATATGTTTAGAACGGGCATTCAAAAGCCATGCAAATTAGTACAAAAATCGTGACTCCAAGAGATACCAAACTTGTACAATCTAAAGAAGGGAAAAATTTGTATTCAAGAAAATTGCGCTTTGTCATAAAATTTTCCGTCCCCCATTTTCAGTTTATGAAAAAGTTACAATACGAGAAGATATATAATGAGAACCATAAGCATGTTCAAAGGTTTCAATTTTGATAACAAACTGGACTTCTCGTATTTGCATGTCAATTCATGATTTAATTTGAAGGAGGGAATATGTACTATCAAAATATTGTTCATTCACTTAATACATAAATTTCAATTTGAGAAATAGGCGATGGAGCCGTTTCTGGGGTGCTTCTTAGAGCATTTACATTGGTAGTGTCAAATCAAATTGTTAATAAAAGTTGTTAGTTAACACATTAAATTGGCCGTGTTTTTTTCTTTTGCCCGTCTTTTGAATTTAAGTTACTAATCAAGTTGCTAAAAAGAAACTTTTAACAACTAGTTAATTTTGTTGTTAAAAGTTAACAACAACTAAGGCCAATCATCTTCATTTTCTTTATTTTTTTTAATATGGATTATAACTTATGAATTAGTTTGGTTTTTCCCCATTCTTGAATTGAAGTAGAAATGTAGAAAAATTTTCAAAAACCTCCTGCAAGTTTTTTTAACTAAATCTCCCAGCACATATGGCGTGTATAGATGCATGTTATATGTATTCATGCATGCCACACGGAATGAAAGATTTTATTACAAAATCTCCTAGGGATGTTTTAAAGAGACTCTTGAAATGTAATATAGTTAATTTAACATCACCAATGTGTTAAAAATCAATAGCTAAATTAACTTACTTACATGACATTTAACAATCACTAAAACTTTACTTTATTACTTACATGGCTAGTTAAATTTCCTATATACTATAAGCGGCTAAGAAAATTGTACAATTTGATTTGCCCAAGGTACAACTCCAAATCCAATTTTGGACACTTGTCGTGATTTCCTTTCGTCTCTACAGTTGGCTTCAATTTCTTTTCTTTTGGCACTGTTCATTGCAATTGGACAACCAATATTTTGATTTCCAAAATTACCCCTAATCCCGTTTACTCTTCAATCATTTCCTGGCCACAGAATTTCAGCAATAATCCATTCTTACTCTTTTCTCTCTCCTTAACTCTCAAAGAGCAAGAACCCAATTATTTCATTCTTATGTTTTTTTTCTTCTACGAAATTCGATGTCTTGTATTTCTTTCTTTATCATAGTTTAAGCTCATCTTCTCCCAGTTGTTGTCAGTTTGTAGATCTTTGGTTTTGTGATCGGTTTTAGTTTGCGCGTCTCGAATTTTTCCAGCTGCAACCATGAGGTTCATCGTTGTTTCAAAGTTTTTCAGTTTTATTTTTTGCTTCCTCTCATGGGTACTATACAAGAGAAGATGTGAATGTTTTTTATGTGTTTTTGCCCTTTTCTTTTCTTCAATTGTTCATCTGTGCCCCGAAAATTTGAGGTTTTTTTTTGCTAACATAAGTTGCTTTTTTTTTTTTTTTGCAGGTGTTTTGTTATCCAGGCTACTTTAGGTGTGTAGAAAGATTTCTTAATTTTTTCTTTGTGCAAATTGGTGTCGATCTATGGATTTTTAGGGTTTTTGGCATCTCAGTCAAGTGGTATTGCATCTATATTTTAGGAGGTTTAGAATTTCAATTTCAGGTATTGTGAAGGTCTTGATTCACCTCTTTATTTGTAAATTCTAATTTCATGCATGAATTTTTCTGTGACTTAATTTTTGCTTTA
>CAVNYN010248923.1:0-20086 GCA_963692815.1 Nyctanthes arbor-tristis
TGGGAGATTAAGGGACCCGCCCCCTGATCCCCTAATAACAAAAGAGTCAGATGGCACTTTTCCACTCTATAAGGAAAAAGTTAGTTCTCTATAGCCGGACTTTTAGACAAAGGGAGGACGGTTTTGGGCTCCCCTGTAGTTTGTTAGTATGTGATGGTTTGGAGGGGGACGACACGAGCCCACATCCTACTTTGGACAGCAATGGATTGTCGACCAATCAGTTGGTACATGTCAGTAGAAAATACACTACTTCGTAGATTAACCGTTTTATTACAACTGCAAGCAAGTAAAGGAAGCATATTCATTAAAAGTTGACGATTTCGTCCTTAAATGATTAGCACATGTCAAGGAAACGAACTTGTTTGTATCATATTCAGACCGACCTCTCAGGCCGGTATAGATGAAACTAAGCGACCTGGAGGAACATTTGGCCGAACTCCCTACCATCAGCACAATATGCAAATCTGAGTCATACACCGATACACGTGGATGAGTTGGCATGACACATGGGTATTATAAGTCATAAAGGTTGAACACGTAGAGTGTATACTGCGAAGTGCTCCACTTAGAACTATGCTTACATAAATGTCCTCTCAAAGGAAGTGGGGGGATTTTTCATTTTTTGGGTATGTAATTCTCTGTAATTATTTAGCACTTGCTTGTAATACGATTCCAGCGTTAATCCAATTCCAGCGGTATTTGTTATAGTCCTGGCGCCAATTTGAAGATTTAGGAAATGCAAGGAGCACTTTACAGTTTATGAGAATTCAAGAAATCAATTTGCCACATGTGGTCTCTATTAGCGGCAAAGTCGAAATATTCTAAATCTTCAGGGATCAATGTGCATCATTCCTGTAGTTCAGGGGACTAGAACTGCTAAGATGCTATTTGTAATAACTAAAAGAAAAATAGATTAAGGGTAATAATTCAAATGGTAAAAAAAACACAATGGTTCAAGTGGTTAAAAAACACACTTTACCACTTTACCAGGATTAGGTCTAAGTATGAGACCTCTGTACTATTAACTTTTTCCAAAGTTCCCCAATTGTATAAAGAGAAAAAAATGAAAAATGAAAAATGAAAAAACAAATTTACTATAATTAACAAAAACAATTACCCCAATACAAAAGAATAAATAAATTAAAAATTAAATCTATTACCTCCGATGGATCGACGCCCGGCCTATTCTAGGCAGGATATGCAAAGTAACAGCTTGTAATCCCGGTGGAGTATCCACAAACCAAAGTTTATGCTCTTCCGATCTACCACGTCGACCACCACAATTCCAACGCAATCATCCCTTAACACACAAACCCTGCCACCACCCGCTGCCATTTGCTGCGCCCCTTTAAGCACCTCGTTTTCCATAACCTCCACCCATCTGTCCCTCCCGGGATGATATTTTCTCAATGCACCTTTCGATTCATCCACCATGTATATGGTGTCCTCGTCCATTGCTGCCGCCGGACCTCGCCACCCCACCAGCATCCCCTCGGGCATCTCTTCCCACGCATCGGTTTCAACATCGTACACTGCACCTTCCTTCGCTGCATCACCCTTCACGTTCACCATGCAAAGCTTCCCTCTCCACCCTAGTTTAAAAGAGGCGGGGGGGGGGGGTGGACCAAAAAAAAAAAAAAACCCGAAAATATCAATATCGATAATCTCAAACAAACTATCACGGTGCTAGGAAGCGAAAGCACGACTACACAAAATGAGAAACAGGACAAGTCAGGGCGCGAGGAACACTATTTTTGGCAAAAATAAGAAATGGAAATGTTAAAGAAAAGTTATGTATTAATTAATTTTTAAATTTAATATTTGAATTGATTAATAAAGAACTAATGAAAAATAGGAAAAATAATGTTGACAAACTGAGAGTTATTTAGGAGTTAAATTTTTACCAATTTCAAGTTTTAATTATGTTAAGTTTATATTAGAGCCTATAGATAATTAACCAAACTTTAATATTTTTAAATTTTATCCAATTCTTTTTTGCTACCTTTTCTTAATTTGTACCTCTTACATCAAATAGTAATTTTCATTAGCATCTTTCAAACTACAAAAATAATAATTGAACTTAACTATTTTTAATTCTTTTAAAAATTTTTTAACATATTTAACCCCCAACTTGATGAAAATTTTGAACAGAAACCTTTAATTATTAGATACGCTAGTATATAGCAAGTACTATTAATTAAAATTTGATTAAAAAGAAGTTACGAGCATAAATATGATAAATTGTAAAGTTAAGGACATACAATACAATACAATTGTGGTGGATTAATAAGCTTTCCATTTAAGTTTCCAAATTTTAATTAAAAGAACAAAGAAAAGTAGGAAACTCTTTTATGAGTTTCCGAAATGTTTGCAAAGAGTTATAGTGTCCAAAACATAAATGTTAGACTTGTAGAGGTTTCTATAATTCCCAGTGACCACGTAAGGCTATTTGTACCACGTCCTGGCAGACGTCATTCAGGTGCCAATATAATTATAGAAAGACTTTTTTATCTGATATAAATAGATGACATACTTAGTTAGTCATTATTTATTGGTTGTTTATGAGCTATGAAATCTATTATTTGTATATATACAATCAATTTAAAATGGTAAATTAAGACATATCACTTATTCATGTCAGATAAAAATATCTCAGTAGCATTATTCTTCAAGTAGTACTTTATAGCGTCATGTGCTGACATCTAAACAGGTCATGTGAGTCTGAGAGCATCTCCAATGCATTGAATGAGAGTCATAGTCCAAAATGGAGAGAGAAAGACCAAAAAAAATCGTGAATCTCCTTTTTTTCAATTTCTTTTATCTTTTAATCACTTTTCTCTCATTTACACTTCTTTATCTTCACTTTTCTTTTTCAAAGTCAACTCCAAGATCTAAAACCACACCCCCAATATCCACATTCTCCACTATTATTTTATCATTATTTTTAAATTTCTATATATCTCTCTTCTTTTTCACTTTTTCAATTTTTTTTCTACACCCCTTTCCACTCACTCACTCACTCATTCAATTTAAATAATTATTTCTTTACAATATATCTTCTCTTCAGTTTTACCTTTACCTTTTGCCGTTGGAGATGCTCAACAAGTGACATCAACAAAAAAGGGGTCAATTATTTTGTTTTAGTTTATTTAGAGAATGAGGCCAACGAACGGCGCTATAATTAAGGTGAAATCCGGATCGTGCTAAGAGATTTTCACCCCTAAACGCTAAACAGTACAAAGATAAAGAGAAAGATAAAGATAAATATCGCACCACTTCATGAATTCATTAATACTCAAATGAAATATTAATGATGAAATTTACATATTAACGTCATGTATCTTATCCGAATTCCAAAGAGTGATAAAAAATCATATTAACGTCATGTATCTTATTCGAATTCCAAAGAGTGATAAAAAATAGCAGTGCATATATCTAAAACTCTGTTTGACATTACTTATAAATTAAATGATTTATAATATATTTTAAATAATTAAATTTTGAAGATATATAACTTAATTTAATTGGTTAAATTTTAAAAAGTTGTTATTTGACGTAAGAGGTGAATTGTCAATGAGAGAATTTGACAAGTGTCTCAAGAATTTAAAATTTAAAATGTGTTATAAACTATTTGGTTTATAATCAACGACAAACACAAACTACGATATTCCGATCAGTACATACCTATTGCGTCGATGGCGTCCCGACTGAACTTTCCATGTTTAAGCCCTCCCATTCGTTCCCATCTCCAATCTTTTCCACGACTCCACGATTCTGTGTAGTCCAAATTGTTGCTGCTGCTTTTGAGATCCCATTTTTCAACGGATCGAGCTACCTCAGTCTTGTAGTTGGACCCGATTCCACTGGCAACGTATACCACTCCACGGGATGCACCGGCGGCGCACCACCGCCGTGGAGTGAATAGTGGGGGGCCGTCGGTCCATTCCTGAGACAAGGGATTGAAGATGATCGGACTCGAGAGGGCGGGGAGGAATTCATCTCCGGTGGCGGCAAGGAGCACTAAGTTCCCGGACACACTAACAGATTGTACTGGGAGTTTACGGGATATAAATGAACGGTGGCGGAGCAGGAACCGGAGCTGCGGGTCAGGCATCGGGGGAGGAAGAAACCGCCACGCATTCGAGATGGGATCGAAGGCGGCAAATTCGACGGCGTTCCCTTGGTTTTCATGCGCGGAGATCAGAAGGGCATAAATGGACAGAAATGGAGGAAAAGATGGAGTATAGATAAGGCGGCGCCAAGAAGTGCAAACGGAGTAAAGAATTGAAGGGTGAACAAGAAAAAGGCAAAGTTGGGCTATGTGATCTGGAAGACCAGGCAACAAAGAGTGGTGGTGCTCCGCCCGATCACCGGAGCGGTGCTTTTGCTTTTGGGTGGTGGAAGTGGTGGCTGAGGAGGAGGAGGAGTCATCAGTTGGAAGATTGCTCATTTGCGGGGTTGGGGCTGGGTGGTTGATTTATCTTTTGTTGTATTTATATGGTTTCCGTTTTTGTGTGGGATGGCTGAAGTAGACAAGTGGATGTGATAGAGAAGTTTTATTAGGTCAAGAATAAAAGGCAAAAAGTTGGATATCCTAGCAATGATCATGCTGTTCACCCATATATTGATGCTGTATACTTTTTATCAACTAATTAATTATTGATCAAATCAAAACAGTATATGTTTCATTGAAAGAATCTAATTAATAATAAAGAGTTTGGAAATGTAGCGGGATCTATGACTATGTTTTGTTAATCTTATTTCTTTATTCTGGATGTCACGAGGTACATTAGCAAAATATCGCGTCCTTAAAAAAATACTTCGTAATTTGTTTGAGATGAGACAAGAGGGGAAAAAAAGAGAGGACTAACTTGATGGAATGCTAGGGTCAGAATCAAGTGTAGTTGGGCAAGTTGTAAAGGGATGCATATAGGCTGCCACATTCATTCAACCAACTTGGATGTGTTTGTGCTTATAATCTTTTGTGTTCATTGATACAGGAAGCTACTTGATGGTGCTTTATGTAGTTAATGAAGATTGAGAAGTAGTTGTTCCAAAATAAGTAAAAAGTCAAATTTTGACTTTTGATTAGTTTAATGAACGACCGCGGGCTGATTAAGAGCAGTCACGTTATTGTTGTTAAATTTTGTTATCTACACATAAATAAAAGTGTATTTTAAGTTGTTGTTAAATATCAAATACGCAACTTAAATTTAACAAATATTGAAGTGTCACATTTGATGTGTTAAATAAAATTAAATTTCTAAAATCCATTTAAGTCTAAGTGGACCTCATTATTGTCAAAAATTATTGGTCAAATTTTATTAAATAAATAAACAAGAATTTTTCATAAATATGAAATTCTAACACGCGTTAAAATTGTTGTTAAAATTAACAACTAACTTAAAATGATTCTTTTAATAACTTCCTTAACATCATCAATGTAGCTAGTTTTTTGAATTGTTAACAAACAATTTTACTAATAACCTAATTTAATACTACTAATGTGGATGATCAAATATACACACATTACATGAAGTTTTATGGGAAAAACGAACTCTTTATTAAAGATTAATCTGCATTTCTAAATATATCTAGATTACACAGATATACTAAGTATATTCAAGATTTTTACAGTTGCGAGCTCCCTAACACATAGCCTGCTTCGTTTCTTTAAAAAATTCATATTACATGCCTTTTAAAGGAAAACAAATAGGGTTGTGAAATTATTTTATGGTGAAAAAACATTTGATACCCGACACGACCAAATCTTGTAGAACCAAAGAACCTTAGGTGATCAAAGGTAATGTATTATACTATGATTATACTGTAGAGACGGATGTTCAGATCGATATGATGATGCAACAATTCTAATTAATTAACGTACATTTTTGAGACACAAGTGTCATGCATGATGCAACTAATATCTATATAATAATTTCAAGAAAAGGTTTCGTTGGACTTTTGCAATCAATTTGGAGATAGAGTAGGGCACGAGATAAAGCAATTATAAATGTGAAAAGCTGTGGGGTGAGACAAAGAAAGTTGGGAGAGTTATTGTGAATACTTGATCAAATTGACCCTTTGGCCATCCCTTTATTTGAATTTATTCCCTCTTCCAAACCCAAAACCTATCTCTTAACCATATATATAATAACATAGCAACTGCAGTATTAAGCATTAGCATAAATGGCAGTATGAGTAGCAGTAAATAACAAATTAAAGACATGTATGTTTGAGTTTTACTCGATTGATTTAATTTATCATTTAATAACATATATGAACTGTTACACACCAGTTATGACATATAGCATCAGTCAATTTATTTATACTCCACCCTTTTTTGGGGAAAAACTCCATAAAGTTTCACAAGAGAAAGCTATCCTCTCTAATTAATTACTAAAGTTGATGGATGGGTACGTACAAAGTGGCAACCGTCCATAATAAATACGGATGAGAGTACCTTTGAAACATTAAAGTTCTTTTTCGAAAGAAAGACGAAAAATAAAAGTCAAATTTTAGGATGGTATGGATAAATTTTAATTTCATGAGTTAATTTATACACACAATATAAAAATGACTTAGAGACGTGTGTGTGTGTGTGTGTGTATATATATATATATGCAAGCCTAGCCAGAACACTTTCATAATAATTTTTGTAAATCAACAAATTAATTTTGTTTGGCTTCATTGAAGATGGCATAAGACTCAAACTAGCTTGATCCATTGATGGACCGAACTTTGACATGATAAAATGTGTTTGGATTTTGTTAAATTAACCACTAATGACTTTGACGTGAATGCTCCAAAATAAGCAGATTTCTTGTCGTAATTATTTGATTTCTAATGACGTATGAAAAGTTGGATCTGCCGCTATTTGTCATGTGTCCGCCGAGATGCACCTCTAGCCATCGCATGGCAACACCACCTGTCAGTACGGCCCTGCCGACTTGTCTGAACTTTAACCAAAGCCACCCAACACGAGGTTTCAAGATACATGAAACGAGTTCATACTCTCCAAACAACAGCATAATTTCAAATGCTAATTCAGACAGAGTTGAAAATCTAACCAACATGTATAGCAGTCAGATACATACCATAGCAATACGAAGATTCAGGTTGAAATATAGCTTCAAAGCGACTATGTAATACTCCATATGTTTAACGTTAGTGATTAGTTCATGCATGCCGACTCGTTGATTGTATATTTTCATTTCACATGCATAAGTACCTATGGAATATTCAACATGAATTTCCCAAATTAGCCAGCATTGACCACATCACAGGAGACGGGGAAGAGTTTGGTTGGTGGGTACTTTGAATTTGATCGTAAAAGACATTTTGTTTACACGAAAGGCATATTTTTCCAATTGCGTTGGATAGTTGAGTGTAACAGAGATGTAGGTACTGGCATCCCATTCGAAAGTAAAGATTTTCTTGAAGATAATTTGTGGACACAAATATTTCATCATATCCACACTCACTCAACCACTGAAGAGAATCATGCATGATGTGACAAAATATGGACGTTGAATCATAATAGGGAGACGATATGTTTTGGTTACATAATTATTCTAGTTAGATTAGATAAGGAACCAGATTCTAACTCCAAAGCATTTCCAATGCATACACATCGACTCCCCAACCCCCCCGGGGGGCGGCGCTAATAGATCAAAGATTTAATAGCATCACCAAAAGGCTGGCCCTTTATATAAAGAGTCAAATCATCCAAGCAAGCCACAATTTGATTTTCAACTTTTTACCTCTTGAAATAAAGAATCAGCTTCTCTTGAGAGTATCTCCAAGCCATCTTTATTATCTCCAAAATAGAGATGCGCCAACCCATCTCCAAATGCATCTTTATTTTAGAGATTGCTACAATAAATCTCCATATCTATAAAAATAGAGATGGGAAATACAGATGTCTGTAATTTATTGGATTGCCGTTTCATAAATTGCAACTTGGTCGCCGACCTTTTTTGGTCCATTCTTTTTTTACTTTTTTGCCCTTCTTAGTCCTCCTTTATTTTGGCATTTTTATCCTCTTATAGAATTCAGATCTTCTCATTCTTCTTTTCTCATTTGTTATTTTGTCATTTGTTGATTCAACGCACTAATATCGAAAAATCAGCTCAATTACTCGATTAATTAAGTTCAGTACATAATTTTTTAGTTTTTAGAATTGTTAAATGGTTGAAGATGAAGTAGCATAAAATAAAATAGAATATAGATACGTGGTGTGTGTGTAACATTTGGAGTTTGTGGGTTGGATAAAATTAAAAGAAATAGAGATGCAAATCTCTATTTTAAGGAACAACGGATGGAAAAATAGAGATTTAGGTTTAGAGATAGCCAGATATCCACTATATCTGTATTTTATGCCCATCTTTCGTCTAACAAGCAGCAGGTTTCAATGCAATGTAGCCTTAAAACTTGTACCCAATACTGAAGCCAAGACCCAACCATGTTCTTCAACATGGTTGGGTCTTGGCTTCAGTAATTGGGATATTATTAGAGATGATGTGGTTGAAGCTGTCACTGCCTTTTTCCAAGGCCAATACATTCACAGGAGCTTCTCTAGCACCACTATTATCCTCATTCCCAAAAATTCCAGCCCTAAGAAATGGAGTGACTATAGACCAATTAGTTTATGCTCCACGTTTAACAAGCTCATACCCAAGGTTCTTGCCAATATACTTGCGCCATTGCTCCCCAAGATTACACCCCCCAATCAAACTGGTTTTACTAAAGGAAGAAGCATTGGTGAAAACATTCTCTTAGCCCAAGAGCTTATCCACCGTATTGACCACAGAACCAAAGGTGGCAATGTGGCTTTTAAGCTGGATTTTGCAAAGCTTATGATAGGCTAGACTGGAACTTCCTGTATAAAGTCCTCAAAAGATTCGGTTTTGGTAGCCAATTAGTTAACATAATTCACAGATGCATCTCCACTTACTGGTTCTCAGTTCTTATCAATGGTGAAGCTTGTGGTTTCTTTAACTCTAGCAGAGGATTACGCCTAGGTGACCCCATTTCCCCTTATCTGTTTATCATTTCAGCAGATGTTCTATCTAGGAGTCTAAATGCCCTCCAAAACATCAAACCTCACACTAGATTTCATCATAAATGCAATGTGCTTGTTTCACATCTTGCTTTTGCGGATGATGTGTTGATTTTTGGGAATGGAAGCAAGAATTCTGTTAGAGCTTTTAAGCTTACTGGTGCATAAATATGAGGCAGTTTCTGGTCAACAAATCAACAGGCAAAAGAGTGTTTTTTTTTTGCTTCCAAGCATATGTCTTATGGCAGCAAGAACTTCGTCAGCAGTTATACCAAGTTAGAAGAGAAGAATTTACCTTTCACGTACCCAGGAGCACCCATCTTTAAAGTGAATAAGAGAATCCACCTGTTTGATTCTCTTCTTCAAAAAATCAGAGGCCGCATAAATGAGTGGGAAAAAAAAATTCTCTCTATGGCTGGAAGACTTGCATTGATTAAAAGTGTTCTTCTGTCCATTCCTATCTATCTCATCCAGGTTCTCAATCCCCCAAAAAGTGTTCTTAAAAAGATTGAAGTGCAGTGTGCCAAATTTTTCTGGGGAGACAAACATGAACAAAACAAAATCCACTGGTCCAAGAGGAAGCAATTATGTATGCCTGAATATGAAGATGGATTGGGTATCAAAAGATTAGAAACTCTTGTCCAATGCTTTGGTATGAAGCTGTGGTGGAATTTCAGAAGTGGTACCTCTCTATGGACTGAATATCTTCAATCCAAGTATTGCAAACATAAACACCCAATTACATGTAAATCTAACAATCAGGACTCTAGATTGTGAAAAACGCAATGCAAGTTGAAGGAGAAAACTGAGGAATTTATTACATGGACGGTTGGAAGAGGTCACATTAGTTTTTGATATGATAATTGGCTTGATTTGAAACCACTTTATCAACTTGTTCCTTCTATCAAACACCCCCATCTAGCTGTGGCTGATTTCTTCTCTCAGAATGGGTGGAATTGAGATCGGAAGAAGACTATACCAATGGTAGTCTCAGAGAATTAATTAGTAAGATCCCCACTGCTGAGGAAGATAGCATCCAGTGGAAGTTGAACAGCAATAAACAATTCACCATTTCGAGTACTTGGGAATTCATGAGACAAAGGAAGACAGTGAGACAATCTTGGAAGTTCATCTGGCATAGAAATGTCCCCAGCAAGATCTCCATCTTTTGTTGGAAATTATGGCAAACATGGTTTGAGACTGATGATGTTATACAGAAAAGGTTCAGCTAGCAATTTCCATCCAAATGCCAATGCTGTAAACAGATCAAAACTGTCGCTCACTTGCTCATCCATGGAGAAGTTCCTCCATTTGTTTGGGATTTCTTTTGCAAAATGTTTAGCATTCAAACCCAGCTTTTTAGCACAATTCAGCAACAGTTTTATTACTGGATTCTATCATCTGAAGATATTAAACCAGGGCATATCAGATCCATTATCCCCATGCTTATCACTTGGTTCATCTGGAAAGATAGAAATGATGCTAAGCATAATCACATCCCTATGAAGCCCAGAATGATTATTTTGAAATGCAAGAATCTAATCTGCAATCTGGTTTGGAGCAAGACTCTGAAGTTGAAGAACTGGAAAGGAGATGGACATCTTTTTGCTAACTGGAGCAGCTTGGATAATCACTCTTATGCCTACAGTCCATCTATTTACCCTCAGTACCGCTCTAGCGGGTTTACATTCACCATTACCTCCGTGTCAACTGGCAAAAGGACTCTTTATGGGGGTGTGGTTGGCGATAATCAGGACCAGAATCAGCTTCAGTTTTTTAAGTCTGCTGATCAAACTTCTAGCTGGCTTGCAGCTTTGATGACCTTAAATGAAGGGATATCTCTATACTTTTCATCTAGCCCTAATCTCCCACAAGTCCTCTCTGACTCTCCTATAGCTATTCAATGCTTACAGAAGAACTACCTTTGGTCCAATGACATTATTCAAACATGTAACCTGATCAGAGGAATGGCTGCTAACATGAAGATTACCATATGCCTTAAATCCCAGCAATTGAATGTTCTTTCCCAGTTGCTGTCCAAGGAGGTTAGTACTTTTGACAACATTGATAAAATGGTGGATAGGCTTAATTCCCTCAGCCTTGGCCTACTGTGATGAAGTCTTTATATTTTGAAGTAGGATGTAGGCCAATCTCTTACCTGTTGTTTGCTCGAAGCAATGTATCCCGGTTGATGTTAAAAAAAAAAAAAAAAAAAAAAAAAAAAAAAAAAAAAAGTTCCAACCCTGTTCTTTTTGTTTTGTCTCTCTTTAAATTAGACTAAGGAAAACGAATAAAAGTTTAAACTATATTTCAATAATAAACTTAAAATTTTTACACAAGACAGAATCAAGATTTTACAGCAGAAAATAAATCATAAAGTAATACTGATTGCAGGAAAGTGCAAATATTTGTGATCTCCAAGCATTGCTTACAGAAAACTAGAAAAGAGTTGCTACTGAACTATGTTTTTTAGACAACTACGGGCAGGGCATGCCTTTTGGGTAGGCGTGTTATTAAGAAACATTTCTGTGTATAATAAATTGAAACACTACCTCTATGGGTTGGAAGGACTATCATCTGCCTTTGGATAGAAGGATTCATAGGTCTCAACTCTCCTTTTGGGATCAGGAATCTCCATTTCTTCCGCAAAACCAATCGTCATCTTCAAGAAATCGTCCTTGTGCAATTGTTTCCATATCTATACAATTAAATCATATAATAGACGGTTAGGGGAGAAATGAGAAGATAGCAATTTTGAAGGAAATTTTTAGTAAAGAAGATGTGGACCAAGCTCTAGAACTGATCTTCTGATCAGTTATTTAGTTTACATGCTCCTGGTGAGCAACGAGTGCTTCTGCATGCAAAGGATAAACCTAGGATTTTCTACCAAATACGACAATTTGATATGGGAATCAATTTGATGAAATAAATCTCTCTGAAGCACCATTGTGATAATATATGAATTGATGCATTTCTACGAATCATCTGTTTTGATAAATCTATGATGTAGTTTTTAATATTTTAACTAGATCTACACATCGCCATTTCTATGAGTAGTATTCCACGTATCCGTTACTTGGAGGACAATAGCTGTTGTTTGGCACTTGGTTACATAACTGCTTTATGCAGGTCTATTATCAAGTGGTAAATAAAGCTAGGATTCATCCTCTTTCGAAGATGAGCAATTTTTCCTTCATGACACACCTGCGATTTTGGCATTTCATAATGGAGAACCACATCATCTTTGAGGACAGATAATAATGATAACATCATAACAAATGGATATCAGCCTTTCTCTTGAAATTCTCATATGCACTCCACGATCATGAAGAGATAACTGTTATTACAAGCAAATTGCTCAACAAATCCATCGCTATTCTTATTGCAAAATAATACTAGCTAGCACCTACGAGTTATGCATTTCACCACTGTAGTGAGCCTCAAATACATAATCCTTGGTGGTTTAAAGTGTGGCCACTAAGCACACTAGTTCTGTTACATAAAACTGTTCCTTCAGGTAGACCTATGCGGGAGGAGTAATGCATACGAGACTAATACCATGATTGACATTTTAGCGTATTATTGTTTGAATCAAAGGCAGAATTTGAAGAACAGGCACACCAAGAGAATGAAATAGAACTCATGTCCATCAGAAAGTTGAAGTGCCGATTGTTAACTAAGAACTCATGTGCAAGAC
The DNA here is from genome assembly GCA_963692815.1 of Nyctanthes arbor-tristis. NCBI lineage: Eukaryota > Viridiplantae > Streptophyta > Magnoliopsida > Lamiales > Oleaceae > Nyctanthes > Nyctanthes arbor-tristis. The sequence continues at coordinate 12,759 of CAVNYN010248923.1, forward strand.
TGAACGACAAGAACAATTTAATAGCCTTTTGATTGTGGGTTTTGCGTGACTTGAACTGTCCAAACTAACTTCACTTCAGAAATTGCATAACAAAATAACATGAGACTATACGGTAAAAATAATATGAATTAAGAGGATCCCTCTTTTATCAGATTTTAGTAGAATACTCCAAAATGAGGGCATACTAGAACTAACTTGGCTCATTATGGCTGCTTTATGCTTCAGAGTAGATGTAGCAAACTAGCAATTTCTCCGTAAATAAATTAAACATGTCACGATTTTGAGAAAGGAAGCTCCACTTTGACTTGCGGAATCTACTATGATGACAGACCACATATATCCCCAATGACTTATTTCCTCAACTTACCACATTCAGTTACACAATAGGGGTTGATGGACATAGATCCTATTGTAAAGTCAATCTCATGCATAGGAGCCACTGGCATCCTTCCACCTAGTAGACATTTATGGTGATGCTTCACTTCTTTCTAGATTTTCCCAATTTGTGTTGCTTATGCATACTGGCCTATTGGGAAAAGGATTATTTTGTTGTCATATCTTTTTGTCAAGATGAAAAAATGAGTGAGGAGATAATCATAAGATGTTTTCAAGCTCTTAAATAAACTATGAACTTTCGAACTTAACATGATGTACCCGGGTTCTAAGAAAATGAAAAGAACTTACCTCAAAATCCCACTCGCCATATAAGTTTGGATCGGTCTTCTTTTCCCAAACATATGTGTAGGCCTGCAATTTCTCAGAAGTATCCTGCAAAATTCAAGACATCTGCTAAGTTTACTAATGGATTCTTGGTACAACTTCAAAAGATGAGTGCTAGCTACAACTGCTCATTTTTTACCACAAACACTTTAGAAGAGGGACTCATGCGCATGTGAAAATAACAAAGTGTGCGCATGTGAAAATAACGAAGAGGCAAACGAACAGACCGTTAAACACACATCGACTATCCTCCTTTCATACTCAACATCTTCAAATTCATCCAGAATATGGAGTTCAGGAGGAGTGATGCCTAAGAGGACCTGCAATAAAATCATAACAAATTAAAGATTAAAATCCGCGATAAGAACCAGAAAGAAGGAATTCTCAACCCTATAAGATTTTTGTTGAAATGTCACATGTTTTGGACTGTAATTTCCATTTACAAATGATCTAAAGGATCTCGACATTGAAGTTTGACATAATGAATATTTTCAATTACATGTCACTACTCGCAGCAGGGCACATACAACCACACAGAAAACAACCAGACATGTATTGCAATTCTAACAAGCTAAGCGGTTACTGATAAGCTACGTCCTTTAAAAGCTTAAGCCCATAAAGATGACACAAATTTATTTATTCTCATTAGCCTTTAACATGGCATCTCATGTGCGAATCAGATTGCATTCATTTTAATGCCTGACATGCGAGCAATACTCATGATGATTTCTGTAACTTAAGGTTTTTCATTTTAGTTTTTTCCTTTATTTTATTTTACTTTACTTTTTAAGCAAGCTTATTCAACATATATATAACCGTAAACCGTGCACACACTTGGGGAAAAAATGTACATGTGCACAATTCTCCAAACAGGATGAAATACGGAAAAGCTTGTGACGTATAACAAACCTTCCCGGTAACTTTCTTACTTTCAACAGGTAAAATTGCAGGATAAACTCGTCCTCTGATGCTGAATCTATGGCTACAAAACAAAAGAGAACACCAAAAGAGAAAAAGAATTAAATCACAGACTAACAAATAGGGGGTTTTGAAATTCCAATTGTCAGGAATTTTAAATGAACAGTCAAATTGACAGAGGTACTGACTAGTTGGGAAGAGTGGCTGGGGAAGAAGGAGGGACCCGATTCAACAGGGCTCGAACGACATCATCAGCTAGGAGGCTGCCGTAGACGAAGACGTTGTGAACCGCTGACTGAGGATTTGCAGCAGAGCCCATTTGAAGTGAATTAAGGACGTATGGAACCACTGAATTAATATTTCTGTCCATGTGGTTTTGATTTTCTCAAAATTAAATTTTCACACAAATTTATTTACAGTATGTTCTAAAAAGTGAGCTAGCGCGGCGCCTAGTCGCAAAGCGCCTCTTTCAAGGCTCACTTATGAGTAAACAATGAATATTTAGGTTATTTATTTGTTAATAGTTTAAGGCTCTAAGTAGTAACAATATTTGGGCATTTTTTGTTTTGGGCTATTAGGACATTTTTTTATTTTAGGTCATTTGTCGAGATGTATAATACTTAATTCTCATCTATAAAATAGGACTTATACGCCTTTTACTTTTTGAAAATATTAAATTATATAATATCTCTTAAAATTATAATGTAGATATAATATTTATGTTTTTAAATGTGTTTTTAAATTTAGTATGCATTAATTTAAATATTTAACAACTTTAAATTGATTAAAAATTAAAAAAATAAAAAAATTGAAAAACGTTTTTTAACGCTTAAGCGCTGCCTAGACACGTTTAAGCTTGAAAAGCTTGAAGTTTCGAGTCGCCTCTTTTAAGCGTTTCACGCTTTTTAGAAAATTATATCCCCACATTTATTCATTAAAATTAAAATAATTTACACATCATAATTTTTTCTTATTTTTCAATTACACATCTTTCTAATAAAATTATTTTTCACAAAATCAAAATTTCAATAGCAAAGAGTCCTTATAAAATAGAGTTAAATTACTATCTAATATCGCTAAATTATTTTTTCTTCAATAACAAAATATCTAAATTTCCTATAGAAACAGATCGAGCTCTAAACTACTAATCATAGGGAGCCATGTGTATTTAAAAATAAATGTGGCTCTCTGTAATTAGTGGTCGGGCTCCAAACTCAGAGCCCGATCTGTTTTTATAGCCGGACTGACAAAATATCCCACACTAAAAGGATATAATCGCGGGTTTAAAAAAAGGGAGAAAAAGAATGATATTAATCATCCTATTTTGTAAAAGCCTTCCGACCAATGCTAGTCCGTAAGATCACTTACTCGCTAATATTGCCATGTGCCAAAATCAGTTTTGCAAAAAACTGATAGTTTTGCAAAAAACTATTCTTTTATATGGCTAAAGGCCTAAATCTCCGCCAAGCGTAACGAGTATAAAAGTTGCTTTGCCCATAGTGGATAGGTGTTGATTTCTCATTTAAGATAATACTCTTTTTATAGTGTCTAAAACAATATGGCAAGCAGGAATCATGGCCAGACCTTATATAAGGCCCAAGAGTCGCCCGACTAGGGGCGCAAAATTGACTAAAATTTATGTGTGTGTGTAAAACTAATCAATGAGATGTGGTCTAGCTTGGTTTGGGATCCTAACATTACATTTGCTGTGGGGGTTTGAATCATACCCTTGTCAAATCGTATGTTTTATTTTGGTAAATGGTTATTTTTTTATCAATTAATAGAAATGAATGCATATTGAATCAAAATGTAAAACAGTTAGAGTTTGGGAATGAACTAAAATGTAAAATAATTAGAATTTGGAGGAAGAACAAATGATTACTTGAAGAACACATTCAACCCAATACACCAATGCCTGACTTTGATGATGAATAAAACGATCAAACATGTAGTTATAGTATGATTCATATCGGTGCACTATGCGTGCCATTAATCCTATTACCACTCAAATTTTTGAAGGCTAGATCTTGAAGAACCAAAAATTTAACTATATTAAACAATCATCTTGAATATATATTTTGCTTTGGGGGCCATCTTTTATATCTCAACTCAGGGCCTCCAAATCTCAAGTACGGCACTGGTAGGAATTAGACACATTAGGGGAGTGGGGTCATGGGATCATCATCTTCTAATCTCTGCTTGTCACTGTAACATCCCGCAAAAATTCAACAATAAATTTAGTGACACGACAATTATTTTTGCCAACTAATGAAACGAATACGTGAATTCGTCATTATTTGTATTATAAAACTAAAAGGTTATTATTCAACTAAATGCTTAATTTTAAGATATAACTAATGACTAAGGATTGGATACGTTAGATTTCCCAAACTATAAGGCATATGCTAGTTTCGTACAAAATGAAAAACTATTTTTGCCATATGCATAAGACATTTGTCACTTTTATAAGTAATAAAGTTGCTAGTTTTGCCAAGTGCTAGGGTATGTGCTATTTTTGCAAATAAGGGTGGTGCTAGTTTTGCCAAGTGTTGGCGACACTTGCTACTCTTGCAAATGGTGGATTTCAATAGTTATCTTAATGGAATTAATTTCTAACAATTTACGAGGCAAATGACAAGAGAATTCCATTAAAAATCTTCTCCAAACACTCCCCTCATTTCAAAATATGTTGAAATTCGTCCAACCCTATGGTGGTAGGAAAAATTACCATTAAACTCATGAAAATACATATTTGACATTTGAAAAAGGCTCATATATTGTAACTTGAAAAATAGCTTTGATTAGAAGATAACAAGATTTTAAAGGCACTTTTGAAAACTTCAATTATTCGAGCCATCTTTGAAGAATCAAGAGGTAAGTAACTGGTACTTTAATTTTCTTTTTTTTTGTTCATCATGTTTTCATAAGATATGCATAGATTTTTGATGCATTGTTATTGAAAGAAAGATTGGTTTATTGTATTTGTCTTACTAGTTAATGTTCTACCCGTTTTGAATTGTTTTGTGGAACATAATTTTACTATATGGTCTTCGTCGTTTTGACTATGTGGTAATCTTTGTGGCCTTACTGTATGGTCATGGCCAATCATGTGCGCATCACATGTAGCAGTTTAACTAGTGATAGGGCTCATTTGTGCATTCTAAAAGCTTTGTGAATCTCATAATTTTTTCAAAAATAAGTTTTCTTACATGAAAGGTGAATCAAAATGTCACTCCTCTAATTTTATTACCATATTATCTTGAAATATCGGTAGTGAAAGCGTTATATTAATTCAAAATTGAGGGCGAGACTTTATAAATACGATTCAAATGTATTGTTACGCTTTCACTGCGTACTCTGATAATTAAATGTATTGTGAGCTACCAACAACGAAACTTCGGCAACACACCGAAGCCTCAATCATATACATTTATCTTCTTCATCCTTAAGACTATCCGACCACAAAGCTTTTAATTCGATACCTACAAGAATTGTAGAAGAGATGGTGAATACGAAGTATCCATTAAATAACAACATGTAGTGGCTCATGATGGAATGAAAGGAGGCCATAATACCACAAGATAGCCAATCATAAGCACAAATTGATTTACACTAGCTTAGCCTCTACCCGTAAGCGTAATACAAAGAATCAATAACAATTCAAAATAGTCAAAACCACACAGTAAGGCCATAGCATTACAAAGCAAAGCAAACAGGTAAACGGCACCATTAGCGATGCCCAAGAACAAGGAACAATTATTTAACCAAAGCAATGATGCGCCGTCAATAATCAAATACCAAAGCAAAATAATAGGAGCATAGGGAGCAATTACAATCAAATATTGAATAACACAGGAAGTTATGGAAGATATGAGTTTCGTAGAGGGGGAGTCAAGGCACACGTTACTCACCTCAAATATTCCTCTAATAATCCAAGTGGAAAAATATCCTTAAAGTCTTGATATTCCTTAATTAAAGTTATTTTTCAAGTTATAATCCTTCTATATATGGTGATGGACCCTTTTAAAAGAAAAATACGCATTTTTGTGGGTTTTGAGGGTTGTTTTCCACCCTGTGATATATTTGGACGAAAATTGTTACTTTAGGGTGGAGGAAGAGTAGGAATGTGTTTAGGTAAACTTAAGGGTCTCTCAGCTATTTAAAATAGTTAAGATTGAGTTATTTTTAATAAATTTTGAGTTCCGCCAACCAATTTGTAACATGTGGCGCGACGAGGACCGTACACTTGGTGTCAAACTGATGGATAAGTCTTTACACTTTGTCTCATCTTTCAATTAAGTCATCGAACTTTGTCTTATGTCAATTAAGTCACTGCACTTTAGTTTATGTCAATTATAAACCAAATTCTTTTTTTAGTGTCAATTGAACAACAATATTTTAATCTTCAAATGTAATTCAAGAAATCTTTCAATGATGTTCAAGTAATGTTTTCAAAATAACACTTATGTTGTTTACTTTAATTTGTAGAAGTTTAAAGGATGTTGTACAAAATATTTGATTATTCACTAAGTACGTTGTATTTACCCATTCATTCTCTTTTTAGAACTTTGTAGGTATTGAGTTAAAAATGTTATGACCAGATCGTCCCAAATATGGAGAAGATATATGTATATGATCGAGACTTCAGTGCGTGGTCGAGGTTTTGTTATGTGTGGGCGCAATAGTTATTGTAAAATAATATTGAATATAGTGTTTGACTTGTATTTATAAAGTCTCGGCTTCAAATTTGAATCAAGATTTATTTCTTAAGTGCTTCTACTATTGTTAAACGCCAATAATATGAGAAAATAAAGTAATAAATTTGAGGGCATCACAATCATATTGTCTATTGGACACTATACACACTATAAAATGTGTGTTCAAGATAATAGACTCACCTGATCTACTAATAATAATCCATATATATATATATATATTAATGTGGTGGATATTTTTTTCTCACATTTTGTTTGGCTACTTAAGATATTTAATGATGTCATGTTCTATGTGTACCATTTATTTATTTATTTATTTGAAGATAATTAGCTTTATAAGAAATGCTTATCTTATCTGTGATTTTCATCATTAATTTAATTTCAATTTTGACAATTTGATTGAACTTGGTGTTTTTTTAATTGGACATAGTATTTTAGTGCTATCATTTAATGCAAAACTTTCTCGACTTAATTACATGATATTTTGTAATTGATAATTTCACTTGGATAGGATTTTTTGTAACATCCCGAAAATTTCTACAAATTAAGGTAAGCAACGAAGTTGTTCGTTTTGAAAGAATTACTTGAATATCATTGAAAGATTGCTTGAAGATCAAAATATTGTTATGGAATTGACGCTAAAGAAAGATTTGATTGATAATTGACATAAACTAAAGTGTAATGACTTAATTGACATGAATTGAAGAGTGTGAACTTGATTGAAAGATAATGCAAAGGGGAAGGACTTCTTGGGCAATTTCATGACAAGTGTGCGGCGCCACATCGCGCCACTTGTCATGAGGTGATTGCGTCACTTATCAGGATATGATTGGCGCCACTTGTCACCTTGTGATTGGCGGACTTCAAAAGTTATTAAAATTAGCTAAATCCTAACTATTATATAAAGGAAGCTAAGGATTTCATTTTCTCTCAAACCCATTTCCCTTTTTCTCTCCCGAACTCCAAAATTCGTCC
>CAVNYN010248927.1:0-15685 GCA_963692815.1 Nyctanthes arbor-tristis
ATGTAACACGTATTAAAAAAAAAAAAAAAAGGAAAAAGGTAAAAAGAGAGATTATCCAAGGCAGTCTCTTTGCTTCTCTCTACAATAATTTGCTAGGACAACTTATGGGTTTCTTGAATTATCTGTTTAAGATCAGGAGAAATGGCAAACTGAGGACTTCCAGGCAAGGGTGAGAGGGCTTTCGCTAGACTAAGCAAGCTTGGTCCAGCTAACCTGTCTCCATCCATGGATGGATGATTGTGTTATGTGACAAAAAGTTTAATAAAGTTGACTCATAACAAGATTTTGTTTTTTCAACACGTGTTACATGTCAAATTACTTGTAAATCAATAGTAATTATGAGTCTCATACCTATTTCGTTAAACTTTGTGTGAATAGATTTGTTCAAAATGAATACTTGAAATTGTATATTTATGGAGGCTTTTTGTGTGACGTCAGTTTGGCAATTCTTTATATTATAATCTGTTACGTGATATTATTTTATTGGTTGTTTTTGCGAAATAGTTTTGAAACTTTCACAGAGGAGACGAATCTAAATTTGTCTCTCAAAAAGAAGAATTATTCTCGCTTAAAATTATGCCCGATATTGTCAAATGGTTTGACTTTTTTAGGTGGAGAAACTCTACTCCGTATCGACATGGAGGGTAATAAGAAAGAGTTGGGCATATTATTAATATTAAAAACTTGATTATGGAAAGGATTATGCTGCCAAAATGACATTTTTTGGGTTGGGCAAGAAATTATTATTATTATTATTATTATTATTATTATTATTATTATTAATCTTTTACTTACATGTCAGGAGTGGAATTAGAAATTCTGTCTAATAATTTTTTTTTTTTTTAATTTCGGCAACTTTAACCAAACAAGAAAACAACCCAGGAGAGATGGTGTTTCAGTTTTATTTTTGTTGATTTGAGTTCAGTTTTAGTTTAGTTGATTTGAGTTTCTATTTGTTTTGGGTCATTTGTATTGGGTATTGTGTGTTATGAGCTAAGAATTTACTGGGCTTAAGATGTCTAAAGGACACCATAGATTGTGCCTAAGAACGAACACTAAATATGTCAAAATTTTTTAGATTTTTTTTAAAGGTGTAGTGGGCTCCAGTCTAGTAGTGTCCTGGGCTGGATCTGCCCCTGTCACATGTGACTCCCCTGTCACATGTGACTTACTTGTTTTCTATTTTTTTTAAATAATACATGTTTTCTATTGGTTCTTGGGTTTTTATAGAAAAAATTAGTAATTCTAATGATTTTAACTATGGTTTTGATGGGGAATTGTTTATGTAAACAATATATGTGTGAATTACTAAAAGTTAAAAACCTACGTTATCAAAAAAGGGGGTTTTTTTAAAATGGCCTTAGTCAAACTTCACTTATGTACAATGGCCTTTTTAAGTCTAAAAGCCTCAAATGTGTTAAAATGTCTAAAATATCTTTAGTATCATATCAAAATATCCTATTTATCAATAAAAAGAAAAAGTCACAAACACCTTATGATATATACAATTAGTGTAAGTATATGCATGGGTTTCCTCCAAAACTGATCGTTCTACTTTCTTTCTTATTTCCCAAATCTGTGTATAATGTTTGACGGCAAAATTTCTTCATGCCACTAAAATAAGTAGTAGAATGAAAAACTAATAAACAATATCCAATTATTTGGTAAGAATTCTCACATTGATATACACATTTTGTTTAGTTTACTGTATAGATTTTACAGTTATTCCACATTGGGGGTTTTTTGGATGAATTCCTGTATAATTTTCACTATTGGAGGTACTGGAAATTGATTATAAGTAGCATTACTCATCAAAAAAATTTGAAGGCGTAGGCTTTTTTTTCTGTTAAACGCTCAACGAGTCTGTTAACAGACCACGGGTGGTCCGTTGATAGACTCAGTGAAATTTTGTGGGAGAAGACGAGGTTGACGTACTCAAAAGAGAATAAGATGATAGTAAGTTGCTCTTAATGATCAGCTGACATGTTTTCATACAATTTCCACATGAAGTGCTATAATTTTTTGTTTAACTTTAGTTTCATTACATCTCTTTACAGTCAACGACAATAACCATTAGAATAAGAAGAGAGATGAGTCATACTTCCATTTCAAATGTTGTTAACAACAATAAAAGACAACCAACTCATAAACAAAAGACACTTGTAGAACAAAAGAAATATTGATGAACATCTATTGTTTCTTCGTAGTCACTTGATAATGTTTCACCACAATGTTATACAATTCAGTAGATAGAATTTCTAACATAAGACAAGGTTCGTACCAATACGACGATGATTTTCATATGTAACTCTTCTTTTAACTAAATTGAATAAGGCGAAACGGTGAAAGGCAGATACGAGTTTGTCAGTAAGTCTGTCGACAAACCTACAAACAGACCGGTCTGTCTATAGGTCTGTCGAAAGACCGGAAAACAGACTGGTCGGTTATCAGACCTCTTTACATGTTTAGTGACTTTAACATGTTACGCATTGTTCAATTTCAGTTCCATTGTAGCTCTTTACGTTATCTATTAGAATAAGAAGAGAGTTTAGTCGTAATTCCTTTTTAGGAGACCGTAACGATAACAATACACAAGGCTCGTAACGGTAGGACGATGAATCTTATATGTAACTATACCATCAACTAAATTGACTTGGGCTAAATGATCAACGACAACAATTATTTTGTTGAGAAGAAGATAGATGAGTCATATATCCCTTTCAAGAGCTGTTAACAATAATATTAAAAGAAGACAAGCAATTCATGTAATATAAGACACTTGTATAACAAAAGAAACTTGAAGGATACAATGTTTCTTCATAGTTAATCGATTATGTTTCACCACAACGCTGTAAAAATGAGTGAATCTTTTATTTAACAAAAGACAATGTTCATACCGATAAAAAAATGATTTTTATATGTAACTCGTCCTTTAACTAAATTAAATAAGGCGAAACGATGGACGGAAGATTCGGGTCTGTCTGGAAATCTGTCGAAAGACCTACAGACAGACCGGTCTGTCTGTAGGTCTGTCGACAGACCGGTCCGTCTGTAGGTCTGTCGACAGACCTAATAACAGACTGTCGGTTATCAAACCTTTACACATAACGGTTTATATTGATAAGTATTTGAGTGCAGCATTTGATAGTAAAACGACATGAAAATGACAATTTTGACATGTTTAGTGACTTTGACATGTTACGCATAATCTTTCTTCAACTACATTGAATTGGCTGAAATGTAACTCTTCATTTGCTGGCCGAAACTTCCATTGAAGATTGTTTCTCAGTACCATAGTACTTGAGTGTAGCGTTTGTTAGTTCAACTTGAGTTAGAAGAGAGATTAATCGTACTTCTATATTAGGAGACCGTAATAACAACAAAACACAAGGCTCAAAACGATAAGACGATGTTATATATAACTCTTCCTTCAACTAAACTGAGAACAACTATTTACACCAGAGAAGAGAGATGATTCATACGTCTATTTCACCGTAACTCAACAACATTAAAAGGCAACCAATTCATAAACAAAAAACACTTGTATAACAAAAGAAATCGATTATGTTTCATAAACAAAAGACACTTGTATAACACTTGCAGTTTCTTATTCACCACAAAAGAAACCAAGTGACTTTGACATGTCACATACAATTTTCACATCAAACCATTAATTTTTTGTTCAACTTGAGTTTCGTTGCATCTCTTTATATTCAACGAGAACAACTCCTAGAATAAGAAGGGAAATGAGTCAAAGTTTCATTTCAAAAGCTCTTAACAACAACAAAAGACAATCTATTTATAAATAAAAGACACTTGTATAACAAAAAAAACTGCAAGCATACCATTTTTCTTCGTAGTCACTCGATTATGTTTCATCACTACATTTTATAATTCAATGGATATTTTATCTAATAAAAGACAAGGGTCATAACAGCAGGACGATGATTTTTATATGTAACTCTTTCTTTGAATTAGGCGAAATGATGAACGGAAAATACGAGTCTGTTGAGGAGTCTGTTGACAGACCTACAAACAGACTGGTTTGTTTATGGGTCTGTTAACAGACTGGTTAACAGACCGGTTGGTTATCAGTACACATTGGTTTCTATTGATAAGTCTTTGAGTATAACATTTGATAGCAAAACAACTCTAGTGCAAAAGTTCATATTAAGTTGAACTCAGAAGCTGCGGTTTACATATTTCTCGGGACAATACGAGGTTGACTTACTCCAAACAAAATAAATGATAGTCAGATATATTCTTTACAATGACTTTGACATGTTACACAAAATTTTCACTTGAAACCTTCAATTGTTTGTTTAACTTCTTCCATTGCATCTCTTTACATTTAACGACAACAATATAATATTAGAATATGAAGGGATATGAATCATACTTCCATTTTAGGAGCTCATAACAACGCTAAGATTCATAATGATAGGACGATGATTCTTATATGTAACCCTTCCATCAACTAAATTGAATGAGATAAATGTTCTGTTACGGAGTCTGTTGACAAACCTATAAACAGACCGGTCTATCTATAACTCTGTTAACATGCCAGTCAATAAACAAACTCCTAACAGACCTACTAACAGACTTTCCCATTGAGAAGTATACATGGCATTTTGACATAGCCATTCTTGGATAAAACTTGTTATGTAAAGTCTCTGTTAAGAATACTACAAAACAAACTCAATAACCAAACTTCTATTGAATATTCTCTTCTTACCATATCTCAAATATGCAAGTTATACACACTAAAATCAGCAACTATGCCTATAGGTCAACCATAGCTATTCATTTACAACGAGCTGTAAGAAAAAAACTAATGGACAAAAAAACATCTCATTTAACATGCTTGTTGTCAATTTAGCAGGGATTTTCCCTTGCATGACAATTGATTTATGTTCTGATGGTTTTTCCTTTGGGCTCATCTCATCAAGATGTTGTAGTAGCCTTGAAGCCCCCTCAGTGGACTTAGAATGCACATGACCGTAACTTGTGCTTGGAATGCTATTGTCTTTGTTTTTCTGAATGTTAACTGAAAGCTTGTGCTTTGGTTCATCTACCAATAGAAGCTTTTGCTTCCCAACTGAAGTAGAAATTCTAGGAGACAAAATATTAGGCTTTTGTCGGATTCTCTGCATGGGGCAGCCAGTTCCAAGATCATCATCTCACATCAGACTCCTTCACTTCAAGTTCTATTACACAAAGTGAAAGTAGAGAAGATTGAAGATAACCAAAAGGTAATAATTTAAACATTATAAAAGTTTGAGATAATAATAGTCAATAACATATACACCGCTTGCTTAGACACATCATGCTCCATTAGAGACTGAAGTGTTCAAAGTGAGGGCATCCCACAACCATTATTGATGGATACACTAAAATTAAAGACTGTGCTTTTGACAGGAGTGGTTAAAGCGACGTTAAAAAATGCACCTTTCTTTACATAAATGGCGAGATTAATATTAGAGAACTTCTTAGTCAAGAAGATTTTCTTCTAGGGACTCTCTCTCTCTCCAACATTTTCATAATTATTTCCTAATGAAATAAACAAATTACAATACCTAATACAAAATGTCAAGTAAAAAAATCTATAACCATGCTATATTTAGCAACCTAACAAAAGCAAAAAAAAAAAAAAAAAGAAAAAAAAAAGAAAAAATTCCAATTGCACTTGCTAAACTATTTTAAAAAATAAAATTTATTATATGTCTTCAACTCTTTTTCAGACGTGTGCTCTTCCGATCTTTAGATTTTTTTAATTTGTATATTTGTATAAATTTCCTTTTTTGTGAACTTTTACTTATTTGATTTCTTATAGCTTTTCCCTTGTATAAGTTCTATTAGTTCTCCCGTGCATCGGATTGGTGCGGCACTAGTTCCTATTACTTTCAAAATACATTCGAAAACTGAGAATTATCCCATTAGTAGCCAACTCTAGCTAATTCATAATCTAGAATTCTCATTTCCCAAATCAAAATTCAAAACAAGCAAAACGAAACACGTACACACCTCCAAAATATATGCAACCAAAGTAGCCGCTTGTGAAGTTTAACTTTCTCTCGGCAAATTGCAAATGTAACAATTCCCAGCGTGTACAATTCATATTACTAAACGGTTCTCCAAATACCAATTTAATTTCTAGATCATAAGTGATAAAGGCACATAAACATATTTAAACCACCCAACTCACTAATCTTCAAAAGAATTCAAAAAAAAAAAAAATAAGAATTCAAAAAAGCATCAAAGAAAATGAATGTGAATTGTGAAGAACATAACCAATTAGCAATTAAGATAACAAACATCTAGCTGATTGCAAAAACTCAATGCCAAAAGGGTTAAACAAGCATGCTGTTGAGAAAAATGATGCATACATTAGAGCTCAAACCATATATGGAAAAACAAAAAATTCAATTGGAAACAAAACAGGGGAAAGGATAAAAATTCAATTCAATTCAGTCCAAACATAACCAAATAATCAAAGTAGGTATTGGACCTTCTATTCTACATAAATTTGTGATAGATGAGGACTTTTATAATACTCATTTTATGTGACACTAACTTTCCTAACTTTTGTGACATCTTTTGGGATAAGTTTCCATTCAATCCCTATGTGACTCAGGTATGTTTGGTGGAACTTATTTCTCCTATGATATTGGTTACAGAGGCAAACTGTTTACATAATTCAACATTTTGTATATTGCTTCTTATGGTTGTAACCTATGAAATTTAGAATTGTTGAAATTACCGTTGCTTTTCTATTATAGTTTTCAATTCAATTATTCTCAATTCAAGTAGCTAGATAATGGAAATATTTGATGAATTGGATTCCCAATTAGGAGTTAAGATATTTTGACATGTTTTGAAGTAAAGATCACCAAGTAATATTTTCTCGTAAATCCCAAAAATTGTCTACTGTCTTTACCTTGATATGGCCATAGTTTGTTTCCAAGTGGAGATATTTCTTTTCCAATTAAGACTTGTGTGGGATTCTTGTGTGGGATTCTGTTTATCTATGGTCTTATATAAAACTTTACTACATTTTTTCTCTGTGTGTGTAAAATATGAGCCTTTGGTCAAGGTATAGTGAAATACTGTCTTAAATCTTGAAAAAAAATCTGTGCAACAATAGCTATTGGCTGGTTTTTATGTCTAATTATATTATAAATGGAGATTAGGGAGTTGCCATCTACATAGATCATTTACTTCTCTCATTGCTGGAACTCATCCAAAAATTTAATAAGTAGAAAGAAATTTTCGTTAAGCGCATCAAGCCATAAGTGAACATTATCGTCATCTCTAAACAAATCCAGATTCTCTTTTATCATGAACTTTCTCACTCAATCTGATGAGTTTCACGATATGAATTTTGGTGATGTAGGAATCAGCTATCCCTAACATTGGTTTTGAACCCAATCCAAATCCTTGCATTACAATGGACATTCCTGAACAATAGATATTACAATTAGAGTGATCTACTTCAAATGAGATTCAACCCAAGATATAAAACAGAACAAGCATCTAGGATTAGCAAATGTTTATTTTAATCCAAAAATAAGATACATTGACAAAGTAAAATGAATATCAAAAGCTTCTGTATCTAGTATGCATATTAAAAAAATAAAAAGCCATGGACAACTGCATATAGTTTTATAAAGTAGTTAATACAATCTCTTTTTTCTGGAAAAATTACAGAGGAGAAATCTCTATAAAGATACAAACCTTTTCAAACGGAAAAATCCAACCAAGGACTAAAATTTACTTGCAGAAATTAAACTTAAATTAACAAAAATGCATTTCTAGACACCAAATACATGGAATTAGACAAATGTGTTTAGATCAAAAAAGAAGACAATAGAAAGCACGAAATGGAAGGGCAGATTTTCATGCTAGTAAGTCCCATAAAGAGAAGAACAATAGAAATATCATAAACAACTTCGCTCAGCTAAAAATCAGATCAAAGAGCTTTTGAATAGATGAAATATGTTAAAAAAACTGTAAAAAATCGAGACTTCACATAATCCCAAATTCCTAAACCCATGAATCATTCAGCCAAAAAATGAAATATATGCAACTGGGCCTCTAAAACAAACTCAAGAAAAAAAATTGAATCTTTGAATTTCTTGACAGGCAAAAACGAGAAGAAAAAAATAAAGAAGCCCAAGACCAGAAAATTACAAACGAAAATCTGGTCTCCAGAAAGAGGTTAGCAGCTATTGTTGTGAAAACCAATCAGTTGCTAAGATTTTCACCTTCACATTAACAAAGTAAAATGAATATAATTGTGCCCTATGAATGAAGCTCTCAGTACTATTTTTTGGCTGTGGTAAGTGGAATTATGCACGAAGAAATTAGAAATTTAGGACTTAGGGTTAGAAAGGAACTGAGGGAGGAAAACTTACCCACTGAGTGCGACTGTGGACTGATCAAATTGAGCTGCCTGGTCCCTACTCGGAAGTCAGAAAAATTGGCCGGAATCGAGCTTCACATTCAGCGCCTTTAGCCTTCAGCAAACTTTAGGAAGAACGGAACAGAGGAAGGGTACTTTTGTTAGTAACAAAATTTAGTTTTATTGGACTTATTTTTAAAGTCCAAAAAACGAGTCAAAGGCCATTTTGCAAAACGGATCGGGTCGAGAGGCTATTTCCCACTAATTCCTCGTATGAAAAATGAATGGGGACTCAAATAATATAAAAATGCAAAAAGGTTGAGGACCATCATCATTCACCGATGGCAGAGGAGTTTTTTTCCACTGCATCTACAAAGGGATCAAATAAATTCTATGTACGCCTATATAAAATATTCAATCTTTGCCAATTTTGTTTTAGAACCGAATAGGGTTCCATTATTATAGAGATAGTGTCTGTCTATTGCCTTTTCTCACGTTATACGAAATACTATGGCCCTTTATTTTGTTCAAATCAAGTATTGTCACATAAATACAAGAGCTTTATAAATAGAACATGATCTGAGTCGATATAAAATTAACAAATTATTTTTTTCCATTCGAAATTGCCATCAAATTTTTTAAAAATAATTTGAGGTTTTTAGGAAGATGAAAATTCGACACGAAAAGTGACATGGTGGACGGTATACTGTTTCATTAAACAATGAAAAATTGTTCATGTGATAATCATTTAATAAATTTGTGAAGTAAAAAAGTAGTCATTTTTTCAAGCCACTTTTTCATGTCTATCTTAAATTACTTCTTAGTGCAAATGAGGCCTAGTTCATTTGGTTAAGGGGCTAGATTGAGGTACTGGAACCCAGAGGTCCCAGGTTCAATTCCCATATATGAGAATTTTTTACATTTTATTGTAGTTTGTATTCCCATTATATGTGTGTTTGTCTTGTTGATATTCTGTCTTGTTGATATTCTTGACGCTGTGTTTTAATATGATAAATATCTATACGTATTTGTACTGCTATGATGCAGATTTGTAATTATAAAAAAAATTACGTATTAGTCATTAATGCAAAAGTGGTGTGCTAATTCAATTCAATAAATAAGAGCATATCTAATGTAAAGTCAAAGTTGAATGTGTTAGGTGTATATGTGTCAAAGAATATTAACATTACATTAAAAAAAAAAATCTCTAATACAACAATGTTAATATTGTATATTTGTCAAGTTATTGTTAGGGATTTTAAAAAAAGAAAGAGAGAAATTTTTTGCCTGGATAAATTAATGTTTGACATTTTCATGGAGAATGTCATGGCATTCTCATCTCATTCTCCATGACAATGCTAAGTATTTAATGTGCTAAACTAGATTTTTTTTCACCCGTACGTTACATGAGTAGAATTATAGTGTACATTCATATCAAAATTGAAGGGCAAGTGTGGACATCATTTTATAAATAGTCTTCCGATCTAGTTGCATTGTATAAAATTACGAGTTGATATGCGAATTACAATTTACCATAGAATATTTATAGTAAAATGTGTGAGTTCATAATTCTGGTCTTCTCGAAACTCGTCGTTCAAATTCACAAGTCCAACTTATGTAAAGTGGTAATAATTAGCAGTCAAATAATTAGACATGACAATTTTATCCATCGATCTATAAGCCTGTGGAGATATGCTTCTAATATGATTGACTCCTCACGCCTAGTCGGAGCAAAAAAAGAGGTATGAGGCAACATTATCTGACCTGCCATAGGTCCAGGGTGGGTGCGAGTCATGTTGGACCCGCACCATAGACTTGTGATCCACCAGGCATTTTTTTATTTTTAATAAATTTATTTCGAAAAATGTGCAGAAATTATTAGATATGGAAATTTGACTGATCGACTATTAAATCCGTGATAGTTTATTTTTATTTTTTTATTATATTATTTTTTTGAAAGGATTTTTTAGTCAAATTGAAATAATTATGTAATTATATTAGTTAATGTTGAGAACTTTAAAATTCTAAATAATGTTTTGTTTTATTCTACGTTCATCAATTAATAATGCGTTGTACATAACATTAATTAAAAGAGAAAAAAATCATTGGTCCTTTTGTGGGTCATGGTGGCGTCCCAACCGGTCCCATGACCTCACTTCTCTTAACCTGCCATTTGAATTTGTAAGTTTGGAGTGAGTTTGGGTGACTTCAAGACTCATGGGGTGGGTCTAGAGTATGACTAACCCGCCTTATTACAATCGCTAAAATAATCATATCACAATCAATTATTGTAACTATAAGTTTAGTCTTTCACTCATGTATTGTACAGGAAGACTATTTTTCAAAAAAGTTCAATAATAATGAATAATAAAATATTAGACAAATACACATTATCGAATTTTCATAGCAAAAATAATAAATATACAGTTTTAATTTAGTATTTGATGCATTAAATTAATGTTTTATTAATACTATATTAATAGTTACTTGCTTATGTACTCAATTAATACTTTACTATATTTCACTTTTAAACCGTGTGCTCTTCCGATCTTTTAATATTATTAGTTAACAGTCTAAAAATATGTATTGGGCGTGTCTATACCTGTATTCACTCGATACCCGTTTAGATAAAAATTTTCATACTCATGAGAAAGTATTCTCTCGATGTATTCAACGAGTGAAATTCAAAGTTGGTAGTTATAATTAAAATGTTAAATAAGGATATATTTGTAAAGAATTGCAAGTTAGACTTTTTAATATAAAGGACCATATATGTAGGACATCCTAAAAAGGAAAATAAGATTAGATAATCGCAATAGGGGGATCAAATTTTTTTGTATAGTTCATTTTCTTTTTGTGGATTTCTTGTCTTTTTGTTCACAAAAATTTCGCTAAAATTCATTATTATCTTCGTCAAATAAAAATATCGATCAATTAGTATTCAACACGTACATTGCACGGGGAGATAAATTCCCAATGTTTCATATTAAAAAAAAACAATTACATAAATTGCAAAAAACAATAAATAGTCACAATAATAATTAAATCAAATGAAATTACAATATGAATTCAGTCGATATTTTTAAGGCTTTACATGTATGGAGAAAAATACTAAAAAATAAATTATTTGTATCCTCTACAACCTAATCGTTGTAACATAAATGATATAGAAATAAAGATTAAAAAAATAATCACAAAGATTTTCAAGTTAGATCATAGATGTCAAGAAAATAAATTTTAGTCATATATTATTATAATAACAGAATTATATTATGTGTCTTTAGTTGTTTGTGTGAAGCAAATAAATGGATTTTTATTGTACAAAAAAGAAAAATAAATAAATTAGTTGATTTGCTCTAAATTATTCTGAATTAAGTTTCATTTATAATATAAGTTATTTTGAGATAGGTTTCTAAGTTATTTTTAAATAAATTTTGATTTCGATATTATCAAGGACTCTGTGAAGAAAATTTTGAAAATCAAACAAAGATAAATAATAAATAAATAAATAAGTAGAGATAATACCAAACAATTAGTTTATAACGGGCTCATTTTCGAATAATTTAGTAATGGAAAGAATAATTCTAAAAAATATTAATTCATAAGAAATTGAATAGTTACTCGTTGTCAAATTTACATCGGTAGCGGATAATTAAAAATTATTAAAACTCAAAATTATATATAAATACTAAAAAAATAGAAATGAGAAAACTAAAATAAAAAAGGAATATAATAAACTAATAAGTTAATATAAATTATTTAAAACTCGTGATGAATATTAAAATAAGAAAAGTTTAAATTTTAAAACTTGAAAAATAAAACCAATTGAAAATCAATTGGGAAACCAATTGAATCCAAATTATTGTGCAACATCTGAAAAATTGTAATTGAGAATCCAAATCCAATTGAAAACTGTTATATTATATATTATATGATATAATGATTATATGATAAGTTCTTTTTTGGCCATTGTCAATTTATTCAATCACTCTGACTATGCTCTAAATAAAGATGGGGTTTTGTTTAACTCAAGAGGTCAACAAAGACTTTTATTTAAAAAATGTATCACCTAAAAATTTTTGTCTAAATAGAGTGGTCAATTAAAAAAACCCAGAAATAAAATAAAATTCTATCTCTACCCCTCACCTAACCCCCAAATCTAGAAAAATGATAGATGTACATCATCTCGGCGGCCCGAGATATTGCCCGAAAGCGTCAATTGACAAAAATACCCTTAATGTTGACAGAAATTACAAGCCCCCATAAGAGGTTGTTCCACACCCGATACTCGATCCCAGATTCCCTGTCTGCAACAAGGACGAAAGTAGGAGATTTACAATAAGAATGAACAGAACCACCGGCATCATCTCGGGTTTCCAGTTAACGAAGAAAATAAGGGCTTTGGCTGGGGCGATATCTTCGGTGACAACATGAGGCGAATGTAAAGCACCTTCGGCGGCAATCGAACACAACAGTAGATGTCCGGTGAAGGTACTTCACCCCTGATGGATTGAAAACACAGTATCGAACTAGGTAAACACTTCTTCCATTTTAATTTTCTCTTAAATGATTAATCTAATACATAATCTTTCATATATAATGAGTAGTTTTTGAAACACATTTTTCTGCAATTTTAATTACAACCCGCACCTTTCCCATCTAATAACGCAGAAAACATTCCCATGTGTCGATTTTGAAGACAAAGCATTCGAATGCAGAAAACGCAGGCCGTCGTTCCCACCTCCTCCATCCGTGCAGCATCTCCGGTGATTTGCAAGGCCTTACTGTCAAGGGTTTCTATATGATCCTTTCGCAAGGGATTTCCGGAATTTCGAAGGTAATTTGAATATGCCGATTTCAATTCTTCAATTATACTATCTAGGGTTTCGAAAATGTCAAAGGTTGTTCATTTCATGGAGTTTGCTTAATCTTGCTGGGATTTTGCTTGAGGTTTTGTTATTGTTTGTGGGAGTTTGTTTAATTTTGCTAGGATAGTTTAATTTTGTTAAGATATTGCTTCAGTTCTTGTTATTTGTTTTGGAGGCCAACCTAGAGTCATGCTGGTTTTTAATAATCTTTAGAGTTCTTTAAGTGTCGTTTCATTTGTTTGAGTGAGCCCCCAAGTTAAGTTCCTAATGAAACTTATGACTCAGTTTATTTTACGGTCTTATTCTTAGATAATTATGTTGCTGTGGCTCAGTTATGGATTGAAAATGTGGTATGTATAATTTTCCGAGAACAATTATATCATAGGCTCCAGTCAGTGATGACAGATGACTTAGCAGGCATATGGCTTGATGGTCAATCGGCTTATTTTTATCAGATGTTTACATTTGTCTAGTTTGTCTAGTTATGATGCTTAATTTATGGATTAGGCTAACTAAGTTATTTTTTGTTTTAACTAGTATATGACATTAATAAAGGACACGGGTATATGATTGTAATTCTTTCATTCCTAACTAATCCATTCTTGAGTTCGATACTAATGAAGGACTAGTATATGATTGATATAAACTTTGTAAAACTCAAAAACAACTTAGGAAACTTGTTGAAGAGTATTAAGAAATGAGTATGTTTTAATTGAAGTTGATTTTGGACTTAATATACTTCATGAAACTTGAAATCAAATTGGAAAAAGAGTTTGTATTCTGCAATCCATTATGAACCAAAAAATAAGACAGAGATAAATTGTTGATGGCCTGATTTTCTGGATCCCTTTTTTGCCCAAAATTTAGAAAGAAATAATTTTGAATCTTCCTTTGTTCCTTGCGTTTCATGATTGGAGAGGTCTCTTTATGGGTTGAAAAATGATATATTTTATCATTTATGTTTGAAAAAGGGCTTGGATCACGTTGTAATATGATTCTCAATTGTGAGTTAGTTATTGTGACATGAGATGTTGCTTATATTTTTGCTTCATGGCATACATGACTTTTAACATTAGAAGATGTGAAGTTAGAAGATGTGAAGAGATGCTTTGAGAAACAAAGAAGGGAGAGGAAACAAGAAGAAAAAAATAGAAAATAAGCATTTTGAATAGTTGCAGGATTTGTGTATAATTCTTGTTACATGCATATTTAATTTGTTCAATTAGAGAATTAATTTGAATGAGTAAATATACGGATCTCATGTGTTGTTGGTTATATTATTGTACAGAATACATAGAGGAAATAACTTCCTTTAAGCTTGTTAAAATTGTCAAAATGTACTGGTTCCGTTATTGTATGGACTATACTAGTCTTTTCTTAACATTGTGCTATTCAACATTCCTTGTATTACAATTGTAGGAGGAGAAATGTTAATGAACTACGAACAAGTTTCTAGAGTGCAAGCATAAAACGATGGCTTGTGACTATATGGAACGTTATTGTACTTACTGCCCTCCACGTGGGACGATGGAGAAGCTAGCAATCGAGGTGGCAAGACACAAACAAAAACGTTCTAAACTGGTTGATTTGTTTGCACGTACGACAATGGCCAAGGTGGGGAAGATTACTTTGAAGATGCCGATTCCCTATGGCAAAAACAAGCAAGAAGCCCAAGGCGTGTAGCAAAATTATAGTAGTCTTTCATAATTATGTATGTTCCGCAGCGCGTTTGAAATTTTGGAGGAGAGAGTGGGGTGTTGAGGGTGGTGATTTGCCAAAATCTCGCGAGATATCACCTCGGGTATTTTCTCGGGCAATATATCGTTGTACACCTATCATCACTCAAGGTATATACATACACTCAGATAACAGAGAGAATCAGAGGGGGGGCAAAATGTACCTTGAGAAGATAGCGAATGAAGCGGGTGAAGAGGGACGAGACCCACAATGAGTGAATTTGTTTTGAAATCGGTTTAGAAACGGAGATCCTGAAGCGAGAAGAAGAGGACGAAGACCCAGCTGAGAAGTGAAATGAAGAAGGGACGTGGATTGAAGGGAAGGCCAATTTGAGAGAAGACATACTCCATGTAGCAGATTCCGATGTATTGGCGCACGCCATGTTGGGACGGTCGATTTCAACAGGCGACGATTGCACTTCACCGGCGATTCGAACGCTTGGAGAGGTTGGGCCTTCTGGTCACAGCTCTGATTTTCGGATTTGTTTTGGAAGGGAGGACGGTTTTGTCCGGAGTTATAGGCGAGGGTAGGTTGTCGTCCGGTTGAAAAATTTCGCCGGAATTGTTTGTTTTCGGGTGGGGAGAGAGAGAGAGAGAGAGAGAGAGAGAGAGAGCCGAAAGTTGGGTTAAGAGAAAGAGAGATGTGGGTTTCGAAGTGAGGATCCGGTTTCTGCTCGTCG
>CAVNYN010248928.1:0-24355 GCA_963692815.1 Nyctanthes arbor-tristis
TAAATGGTTGTCGCAATAGATCGAACCCTATTGGGGCGACAATTCACCATTTGCCTCGCTCAAAAGGGCGTTACTATACACTTCACTCTGCAACGACATTAATTCCTATTCCAGCGACATTTGATGCGTCTATAGCCCCCACTGACTATTGGAACGACACCCCTTTGTCACTCCAATATGCCTACTCAACAGAGGCGACATTGCTGTCGTCCCAATAGGAGTCGCCCCAACAAGCTCTATTCCTTGTAGGCATACATGGAAATGAAAAATTAAAGATATCTCAATGTAGTAAGTGGACTATCTTTTTAGAACGAATAAAAATAATATACTGAACTATCTTTGTAGCACAGAGAGAGTAGAAGTTAATCTCTATTTCGTAAATAAATTATAACAAACACATATATTAAGCATTAAATATAACCAAGGTTATCAATTTTTCTTTTGTCCATTAAACTTTTTTTTTTTCAAAGTCAGATAAATTTTTGGGTATTTTGGACACAATTACTTTGATTGCTATTCAATTCTTAATTTTGATATATGAATTTGGATTTGTGTTCTCCAATGGAGCTTCAAAATCATATATTAATTTGCCCAAAATGATGTTTGGATGAATAAGAAATCGAGTCTTAAAGTTTGCCAAAAGAAATGGGTTTAAGTCTTGGATTAAGTGAATGGGAGAACTTATTCCACATTAAAAAGATAGTGTCCGCTTGTTTAAAAATACTTACATATTTTTAATGTGTAAATTGTGTAGCTAAGAAATGCTCTCTTGCGAGTGCGCGCACAGATAGGAGTGAAAATCACTTATCAGAAATACACTTCGAACCTTGAACTACTGACCTTGTGTGAGAGCGCAACATGCATACCCAAATGTCGATACTAACGTAGGAAATTGATATTGTTGCTTTACAGAATTTCTATACAATTTTTGGTTTTTTGATTTTTATTATTGACCGTAGCAAGTGTTAGTACAAAATTACATGTCTGTTGGCATTCCTAATTTTTTATTTTAAGTGTCAAAATTTTGTTACATATTTTGCATGACTTGTCTACGTGAGATATTTTTTATTCCATGCAAATTTATGTCTTGGTTGAAAAGAAAGAATTTTGGCGTCTGTATTACTTTCTTAGGCACCAAAATATTTCAAATACATGAAACTATTAAGTTTCCTAGTTTGAGTAGTCTTCTACATACCTTATTTAACTAGGTTAATATTTATGTATGTTAAGTTCTAATATGATTAGGAAAGTTTTGTATTTAAGGTTAACTAACATTCTACTTTCCTTATCTAGATCGGAAGAGCGTTTATGTATATGGTAAGTTTATTTCTTGTCTTGTATAAGAATTCAAAGTCTTGCCTATATATATGTATTCTCTCTTGTAGGTTAAAAACCAAGATTTCGAGCCAAGCATTCCGCGATAATTATTCTTCAAAGCTCGATCAAAGTGAGAAACAAACACACTACCAACCCGCAAGTTTTATACTTGCATTTGGACCTACAGGTCTTAAAATCGTGTTTGTTTGGCAAACCATACTTAGTGCATTGATTGAAGATCATACATGTGTAAGGGATTATCCACACAAGATTGAAGAGTGTTAGGAGTTCTTGTTTCCCACGATGAGTCTAGGTAGATTCTAGGAGGCTTCATATACGTTCCGGTGTGAGCGCAATAGCGAGAGGACAAAAGCAGCCACTACAAGAAATCTTGCTTTTAACGACGAGTACTTTTGCCTAGAAACTTTTCTCGACCTGCTTTTAACTACCAAAATGACCTTTTTGTCTAGCGCACGTTGTCACATGTCAAAATGCGTAAAGAATGGAGTTTTTTTTATAAGTTTTTCCTTTTGAATGTTTAGTTGCATAATAAATAAAATCTTGTACCTTTGTAAAAAAATTTAAAAATACAAGTATACATTAATTAAATCAATATAACCAATGATCAAATATTTAAAGGAGAAAATTTAATCAAATCAACCCATAGTTATAATATATAGGTTACGTATTTGGCTTTCCACGATCAAATATATGCATCCATTTCTGCCACGACAAACACTCACACATTCACAGTTATTCTAGCACTCTACAATCACTATTAGTATGGCTTAAACTACACCGTCATCTTCCATCAAGAGCCAATAATCATTCATCAAGAGCCAATTAAATACCATCTCTCTACTGAATCAAATTTATCAATCAAAAATATAGATTATCTACATATTGTAATTTACAAATAAAAAAGATTGTATCAAAATTCATCAACTGTATAGAGAAATTATGAGCACCTATTAATATGTAGATCAAATAAATATATATGCACCCATCTATATCAAACCCTAATTCAAAAGTTAAAAGAGTCTGTTAGAGTGATTAGAGAGGAAGAGAGAGAATATTCAGTATTAGCTTTCTATTATATACTTGCTGCAGAAGAAAAGTTGTGGTTGAAGCGAAGTATGTGCCAACACTGAAGAAGAAGATTAGAACACGATTTAATCGTAATCAAAGACATACCATAGTAAAAAGAGAGACTGAGAAAGGAAAGTTCCATACGAATGTGGAATAAAAAAATTTAATAAAAAAACTTACCATAAATCGAACTTTTACTGTAGAAAAGACTCACAGCAAGAGTGACCGTAGAGCAAATGAGTGGGAAAAAAATAAAGGCACTTAAGTGCCTTTATATATTAATTAATTAACAGGAATAGATTCCTAAGGGCACACGTATACAAGCTTTGTTGCACGGAATTTGATTCCTCATGACGAATAGCTAAATGAGTACCGTTTATATAGAATCCGTCATTCTGATATTAAATCAAACTAGTAAAGCACCCGTACGATACACGAATAGAAGAATGTGTAAAATATAACCATTGCAAAATTAAAGTACAAGTGAGTAATATTTGTACATCAGTCAAAAAGACAAAGCTAAACATGATTTTAATAACAATATTCAATAGTAAATTTTAAATTACATAATATTTCCTTGTAACTGGTACATGTACATAGACATGATAACTAAAAATTAAAACTATATTAAAGAATTAAACCTATATCAAATTAAATAACAAAATATTTTGACTATTAGAACAGTTGAAGAGAGAATCATTTTGCTCAACCATTTTACAAATCCGTGCTCTTTTGGCTGACAATTTGTGTCACAAGAAACATCATTATTATTTATTTGTTCAAAAAAGTTTTAACCTGATAATGAAGGCTTAAAATAAAATTTTACCATTTGTGACCTCGCTTAACGGCATCCTCAAACATGAGGTCGAGCCAGCATTGAATAAATTTTCTATTGAATTGATATGTGCAATATTTTCTAAACTAACTCAATGTGTGTTCGCCGATTAAAATAAAATTTTCAACACCTATTAGAAATTATCGTTGATTTAGTCAACTTCTTCATTGAAACTAAATGGGCTTTACAAAATAAAAAAACAAAAACAACAATGTAGATGGTAACCTTAAAGATCACCAAAAAAAAATAATAAAAATGAAAATTATCAACGCTTAAAAATTACATTTTTTATTTATGTTATAGAGAGAGCGAGATAACATTTTTGGTAATCCAAAGCCATGAATTAGAAATGGAGCAGAAAATTTTTTAAGTTTCGTGAGTAGAACCAAATATATACATGTTTGTAATTATCATGAGAAGAGAGGCAGGAAAAATATGGTCTGTACAAAAATGACAGTATGAGGTTGCAAATCTTTTGAAGGCGGTAAACATGTAGAAAACTGGGAATACAAATTTCTAAAATTGGGAAGGCGGTAAACATGGATAAAATTGAGAAAATGAGCAAAGATTGAGGTCACGTTATTCTTATATAGGAAAATTGAAAATTAAGAAAATGTCAAAAGCCGCAGAAGGCAAAACGTGATTATTAAGACTCGTAGAGAGGGAAAAAAACCCACTAAATGACATCGGGAATGCTCTGAAAGATTAAAGTTATGAATCGTAAAAGGAAAGCGTCGACAAAAAGTGAAGATTCTAGAAGCTGTTCACAAATAACAAAATAAAAACAACTAAAACAAAATAAAGTAAAAAAAAAAAAAAAAGAAGAAGAAAAAGTTTGGGTGGGAAAACTTCTTTTGATTTAGAGTAATATAGATGATGGGTTGTATAAACCTGCTTTTCATTCCAAACGGCTGTTTTTCAAGGACACGACTTGGGTTGTCAAGCGTTATATGAAAATGTTTCCCATGTTTCTAAGGTCTGTGTTTGAGTTCTGGCCTTTTCCTGAGATTCTTTCTACTCAAAATGACAGTGATGCACAAAATTGGTGAGTAATATTTTGATTAATGTATATTTGTTTTTTTCCCAACTTAGTTCTTATTTATTTCACCTATGCACATATGTCATTGGAGAGGCCATTCAAATTGGTCGTCCTAGACAGTATCGGGGTACTGAGAAATCATCCCGTTGTATTGATTTTGTGCTCCGTGATATTCAGTATACATGCCTACCCCTTTATTTATATATCTAAATTATATATGTTAGTTAAATGTTACTGTGTAAGTTGTCTTTTCAATCTTAATTAATGATTACTATTGTTTGTTTTCCCTATAAGTAATACCCGGATGAATTGTACTGTGTGGGATGAGTTCATGGACATGTTTTCTTCTTTTCTTGAAAATCCATCAGCTGAACCAGTAGTTGTCATATATAATGCAACTATGTCGTTCTCGATTGTACCGTGGTGAGGGTATACCGTTGAATATGTCTTGTGTTGCAGCTTTTTAACTGATTTTCTGATATGTATTTCATTTACTGATTTTCTTGGTGAGGTTGGTCTTTCAAATACTTATTATGCGACTAAGTTAATTATTAATAGTGATCTGCCAGAATTTCTAGAATTCCGAAGCAGGTTTGGATTTTTTTAGTAGGACATTACGTTTGATATATGATTTTATCCATTTACAATTAATGACATATATGATGATATTTGTTACTTATAAGGAATGTGAACGACGTTGAGTCGTCTTCTGAAAAGTTTACTCAACTATCTTCGGTTTTTGAAATTCATGAGCCTGAGACTGGGGCTTTGAGATCACTAAAGGACATATTTGAGAGTAATCAGCTGACAATAATTATCCTAGATTATCAATATGTTTCTTTTGTGAGCCTGAGACTATGTATATTAGTCATGCTACTTCTGAATTGTTTATTCTGTGCCTCTTTTCTTTTATATGAATATAGTCTGTGGTTTTTTGGATACTGGCTAGAATAACCGTTGTCCTTTCAAAGAGGGACTGGTGTTATTTTGGCTGTCCCAATGATGATTGCGCCAAGAAACTTTCCTAGGATGGTGATATTTTCTTTTGTCAAAAGTGCAAAACTTCTATGGTTGAAGGCACTTGGCGGTATATGTTAAAAGTGGGGATTCAAGATGACTCTAAGTTTTGCCACGGTCATGATGTGGTACTGGGAGTGTCGGCAGCTTTTGGGGAAAACTGTAGACAAGATCCGTGTTCATTTGACACAAGTACTCTCTGTTCATCCTTATATGTATTTATTTCTCTTGACTATTTTGTTGGATTTTGATTTTCTTAATTTGCATTGTCTTTGGGTTTTAAGACCATACATACAGGTCTATGTGTCCAAGAGAAGTCCATAATTTAGGTGACAAGAAAGTGCTATTAAAGTTGCAGTTTAGGGTTAGGCTCAAGTCAGAATATGGAATGTAGTTCTTTGTTCCGAAGGTTATTAATACTTGTGCTTCTGAGGTTGAAACTGAGGTTATTCTAATAGAATTTATTGTTTCTGAATTTAAATTGTTAAACATGTATAGTACCTTATTTGCATTTTTACTTTAGGGATCGGACTCTGACACTGATTTGGCAATGTTGTTTGACGGTCCCCGTGATGATTCTTCAAAGGTGATCTTTTTAATTTCTTTTTTCAGCATAATACATTAGTATCTTTCTTGGCCTTTAACTTAGATTTTTTTGCTCTTTTAGGTTGATGAATCAAATAGTGAGATCAGTGGTCCGGCCATTGTCACCCCTCTGAAAAGGCCTCTTAATGGTGAAACCCCGGACGACAATCTCCTGTCTCCAGCCCAGTGTTCTTCAAACAAGATGATTAAAGTTATTAAAACTGAGAAACTATAGAGAACAGCTATCGGCAAAACATTTCTTTTCTGTATTTTGGATTTCTTAAACAATTTGTTTCTTTAATGTTTTTATTTTGGGTATTGGGTCTACTGCACTGTTGGTCCATCTAACTCTTTTTGATTTATTTTTCATTTACATTGGTGTTTAGATTATTTGTTCTGATAATATTTCCATTATGTTTTATTAATATTGGTTTGGGAAATATGCATTTTTCCCTTATTGATTGAATGACTTGATTTTGATGATGTATGCTTTTAACTGCGCCTTCTTTGGTTTGGATTGAGTTTTACTTATTCAAGTTTTGGGAGCGGTGACATTCCTATTATCTTGGATGTATATATGAGTATTTATTGCATGAGATTTTGTGTACTCTTTTACTTTTTTCTGAGTTTGGGTTTTTGGTTGCAGATATCTGATTTAGTCTAACGCACAGTGAATTAGGGTAGGAAATAGCTGCTTCTCCATCAAAATGGCATAGCAAGGTTACTGTTAGACTTTCTATAACAGTATACATTCCATCATATGTTGTGTAGTAGTATTATTATGGAGAAAAGTATTACTTTAGTTAGTGATGTTGTACAGTAGAATATAGAGTCTGCTATGTATTTTTTTCCTCTTCTTCGATGTATTGCAACATGTGATATAATAAAGGATTAAAATTTATTGGAAAATTCTAAGTAGACAAAAGAAGATACAAAAGAGGTGACATGTGGCATAAGTGATTGATGTTGATGTAAAAGTCATGTGATGTGTTGAAAAAAGGATTGTGCCACGTGTCAGTTTTGTTAGAATTTTTGTATGTACTTTTGTTCAAATAGTACAACTCAAATTTATTATACTGAATTTTTCTCATTGTTATGTTATTATTTATATGTCTTATTCCATTGAAAAATCAAGTTCATCGTTCCATTTTGTGCATGTACTGTTCACAACACCTTTAATCCATATCTTAGTGATTCAACAATACAAGACAATGGATTACACATACCTTCATTGCCTATTAGTGAATATACAAGTACCGCCCAATATATATTTAATTAATTAGATTAAGTATACAATTTATTGAATTGTATATGGATGTGAGTTGCTTTTCCTTATATCGACATTTAGAACCGATTTTTTTAATTCCCTGCTTTTGATTCTTTAATTCTTGCATTACGATCTGAATTTATTTGGAAGCATAATAATTAACTATTAGTTGCCTTATTAATTGCTTTGTTAAACTATGTACTGAGATTACACGTATTGACTCTAGATAAGCCAATTACTTATTTGTATATCTTTTTGTCTCATATAAATATTGTAAAGATATATACTATGATTGGGATAATAATAGAGTATAGATTTCTGAAATAAGATTATAGGATTTTCCCTATCATTTAAGAGAATTGATTAAATTAATTAGATAACTGAAAAAGATTATTTTCTATCACGCACTATGATTAGTATAATTGATTTTTTTAGATTGTTCTTTGAATATTTACACTCTTCCTTTGTATTTTGTCTTTAAGTTCAGTTTCGAGGTACACTCCATATTTTTATATAAGTTAGTTGTTATTTTATTCCTTTTTTCATATGACTCAATATTTTGCCACCTATTTCAGTGATTGATCACTCTTCATTATAGGTATGTTCACTGGCTTCCTACACCCGTTAATGAAGTGTACATTATATTTTCTTCTTTTAGTGTCTACATCTCTATACTTGCATCATGATTGAAATAATTGAATGTGCTTGAAACTGAGTCTATCTTTCTTATGAATGTCTTTTACTCCTAATTTGAATATAATTATTTAATTATTGTTGTGCTTCGTAAATTTTTAATAATGTATTAGAATCCGACTGCATTGAGATCGTATGTCTAACTTTACCTATTATATTGTGATATATTTAATTCGTTTTATTTTATAGCATGATTATTGCATGCAATACAAAGATTTACAATCAGGGCTAGTTTTAGGACTTGTACCGATGATTTTTTATAAAATATTATTTAAACAATACACTTACAAAATATTAATTTGAAGAGATGACCTATGGTTGCTTTCTTTAAAATTGACTACAATCAACACTAAATACTAATAATAGAATTGACATTAAATAATGGCCTAATTGAAATTAAGGAGTTAAAAAATGTTGTGTAAGAAGTGAAAATAGAATTTGATATTAAAAAATTCAAATAGGAGTTACAATTTATCACACTAATTGTTTTAGAGGTTTGGGATAAGCGTTACAATTGTAATTTCAATTTCAAAACTTCTTATTATTGAAATAATTGTTAAAATTAAAATTAATCACAATAAATACTACACTAAAGATTAATCTTGAAACTGAATTGAAATTGAACACAATAAAGACTAAAGATTAATCTTGATATTGGAAATAAATAGTACATTAAAAATTATTAAATAATTATTTGTGTATGCTTCTAAAGAAAAACATGTTTATTAAGAAATTATATTTGTACTTAACTAAAATAATTAAACAATTATTTGTGTTCGTGCCCAATAGTGTTTTATTGTTTTGAATCATATATATTAATATTAATTTTCACATTATTTTAGCTTCTACTTATAAGTTTTTTAAGCATCTAATGTAATAACTAAAAGTATTAGCTTGAAGGATAACGTATGTTAGCTTAATTAATTAATTTGTATTTAATATTATAATTAATGGATTGTTATAATAGTTGAGGAATAATAATAAGTAAGAGAAAATTGGAAATTAAAATAAAAAAAGTAGGGATGAAGGTGGAATCTAAATGTTTTACAAAGATTTCACTTTTTATATACGTGTAGTTCAAATGTTCAAAGTTACTACAATAAAATAACTTGTTAAAATATGATATATCTTTATTGGCCTAAAAAAATGCAAAAAGGAAAAAAAAAAAAAAAGATATGAGTCAAGGCTTACATAGTCTAATGGTATTTGAGTATGTTTCTCACACCCTTCATTAAGGTTCAATTCTTCCCGTTTACATTTAATTTATCATAATATAAAAAATATCCTTTTCAGATTATTATTATTACTATACATAGAATTAGAATGCTATTAATTATGGTAATTTAAAATTATTATTTAATTGAATATTTATCTTAACTTATTATATTTAAGCTATCATAACATTATTGTATAAAATAAATAATAAATAATATAAGTTTATAATCAATAAGTATGTCTTAAAAAGTTAAAATTGTCTTCTAAATTAAATGAATTCATTTATGAGATCACAAAAGTTTCATAAGAATGTCATTAATACACTAATAAATTTGATTAAATTGTTGAAAACCCCAAATAGTTAATCAAATAAAGTTAAAAATTTAAAACAGTTTCTAAAAAGTTAATTATTTGATAAAATATACAACTGAAAATTATAAATATATATTCAAATTAATTTGAATGAAAATATTTTGAGAATCGAAAGATACTTTAATATTTGTATAGACCAAATAGTGATGCTTAATTTGCAATAATTATCAAAATTAATAATAATTTTAGGCGAATTATGTCTAATAAACCAAAAAAAAAGAGCATGTAAATCTAATTGTTTTTTATTTTAAAATTAGGAGAATTGTACACACTTTGAATTTTTTAAACAAATTACATGGACAAAGGTTTGCCAAAAAAAAAAAAAAAGCAAAAAGAAATGATAATAAATAAAAAAATAAAAATTCAGGGACAAAGTATATTAAAATTTGTGTCTATATTTTGTTATTATAAAAGCATATTTTTAAATAAAACTAAATGGAATATGTTTTTTCCTTTAAGTTCAAATGAAAGAATTATAATATTATAATAAAAACTTTGTAAGCAAATTAAATTTATTTAATGAGAAAAACCACACTCATGAGTAATTATTACTTAATAAATACTATTTATTACATAATTAGTAATACACAAAATACTAATTAATGACATAATTATTTATATGAGTTAAACATTAATCAATTGTAAAATTAAGAGGGTATTATCGACATTAACTAAAAATGTCAAGGGTAAAAGAGAGAAGTGAATATTTTACACTTATTCCCTCTATAGATTTCCATGCTCTACCAAAATTTTCTACCAGATTCTGCCACCTGTTTCATCCTTCATTATAATAAAAAAAAATTTATTTTCACATTTTCATATTATATATGTCTATAAATAATAAGTTTGAATGGCTGACAGAAAACGGCAAGGACCTGGCCGCAAAGACGATGGAGGAGGTGCCGACAGATCGAATAGGGGGAATCCGTGAGAGGGGAAGCGCAGAAAAGGGTAGAAGGGTGTATTTCTTCTGGTTCAAAAAACGTAAGAAATCACACATGAGGAAGAAGCAGGGGAAAGTGAACGTGCATATGGAAAATGAGTTGAATTGGTTTTTTGTTGGTTTAATTAACCCAGCTCAATCCAAACTAACAATTGATTAGACCTAATAAACTAAAAACCAAACCAACCCATTAAATTAAAAAACCAAACCAACCCAACCCGTAACGATTTGGGTTTGTGGGTTGGGTTGGTTTTTAGAAAAAAATGCTCACCCCTTGGCTTACTATATAAACATGACCCCTTTCCAATCCCCTATCCAGATGCCTTTTTCCTTTTTGAAATAGTGAGGGTGATTGACATCTCCAAGTCTTCTTCTTTCAATATCGAAGTCCGAACCTTTCTTTTGCAAAGAGCTAAGTTGATTGACATCTCAAAACCTTCTTCAAATATTCGAGAATGATATCCAAATTAGCATGTCCTATTTGCTCATTCATTGAAGAAGAGCCCTCAGCCAACCATGCAACTGTGACATATTCATCTACTTCTTCGTGTCAACTTAAATCCTATTGCATTCACAAACAAGAAAACGATTGAGTTGATGAAATAATGATATATTATTAGTTGTAGAATTTGCAAACAAATCTCTTGTGCACAATTTGGTAAAAGGTCTCCAAAACGGAGATTCATGGTTTATTAAGGTTTCAGCTTCACTTGTATTTGATTACCCACAAACAAAAGGAAAATGCTAAGAGACAAGAAGTTGAGGATGCAAGATAGAAAGAGTTTACACAAGATATGACCTTAATCTCCAAAAGATGGTCCTATTCCTTTTTTCACATAGATTAAGAAAAACTCATTTAATAGCATTCGAAAAGTAAATCTTAATATAATTTCTCTACTAGATTTTTCACGGGTAGAGATCTAAAAAAATTTCCCACATAATCTTTAAGAATAAGTTGAAGTACTAATACAAAGATTAAGAGTTGAGCTAGTTACATCCAAACAGCCGGTATAGCTACTATTTATTGTCACTAAAATTATTTGTTTTCTATACCTATTATTTTCTCAAACACTATATGGATCTGTATATTATTTTCTTAACTTTTTCTCTTCAGTAAATATGTCATTTAGAGTAATCATTTTCTTATTATTTGAGACTATAATTTGATGATGATAAGGTAATAATATAGCTTTAACAAAGTGACCTTCTTGTAATTACGTATAACTTTGGTGATATAATTGTTAATAATTAAAATGGAGAGACCTAATTCGCAATAAATTAAAGTTCTTGATCTAATTATTGACAGTTAAATATTATTTATCCATTTGCAAGGTAAAAATTCAGTGATATTTGATACAATTAATGTTGTTATAATTTATATTTCTTTTTTCTTTAGTGACAATGGAAACAAAAAAGTATCTCGGATAATTGATAAAATAAAAGAGATTTATATAATTCACCTTGACAATAAATTTTGATAGCAGAATTCAAGTTGTGAAGACAGTCAGCAGGAATATTAAAAGATAATATAGTTAATTGGATTGAGCTCATACAGAAAAACCCAAAAAAATTCACATAGCACAGCCCATTTTTATTCATGTATGTATTTATGCATGATTGCATTGTAGTATTCTAAAGGTAAATAATATCATATTTTATATTATATCCATGCCTACTTTGATGCAAAGTTGAAAACGAAAATAAAGTATAACTATCACTAAATATAACAAAAGAAATATCTTAAAAGACAGTATATATACCAAGATACCTAAAAATATCATACAACACTAATGTCATTAACAACGGTGGAATCGAAAGAAGTCTCACCTATGCGTCGCACAAATACGTATTATCGGATTTGCATAACAAAATCAGTAAATATACAATTTTGATTTAGTAATTGACGCGTTAAATTAATATTTTACTAATAACATATTAATAGTTACCCTTTTATGTACTCGATTAATGCTTTACAACATTTTACTTTTAAATCATTTAACTTATTTAATATTATTACTTAACAGTCTACTAATACGTATCGGGTATGTAATGTACATACCTGTATTCACTTGATACCCGCTTAGATAAAAATTTTCATACCCATATAAGAAAGTACATTCGACATACCCCTTTTAATCGGATAATACATCATTTCCCCACATACCTTTTTAGCTAGGTGATGCTTCGTCTTATCTTGTAGGAGTACCCATAATATCACATTGTTATTTTAGTCTAGCAAATAATAAATATAATCTTTTAAAAAGTCACATGAGTTTATAATAACAATCGTTAGAGTTATAGTGTATATTTGTATCAAAATTAACGTGTAAGTTTGTTTTTTAAACAGCATGTCATACATAAAGTACAATATACCAATTTCATTGTATAGAATTACGAATTGATATGCGAATCACAAATCACCACTGGATATTTGTAGTATAATGTTTGAGTATTGAGCATAAATTTGGTTGCATAACTGAGCATATAATTTTAGGTCCCCTCCAAACGCATCATTCAAGTTCACAAGTCCAACCTCTATAAAGTTATAATAATTATCAATCAAATGATCAAATCACAATCAACTATAGTAACTATGAGTCTAGCATCTCACCCTTGCATTGCATGGAAAGACTAATTCCAAAAAAATTCAAAAATAATGAACAATAAAATATTAAACAAATACGTACCATTGGATTTGCATAACAAAAGTAGTAAATATACAGCTTTTAGTTAATATTGGACACGTTAAATTAATGTTTTATTAATAATATATTAATAGTTACATGTTTATCGGAAGAGCACACTTATTGTTTTATTATATTTTACGTTTATATCATCTAACTTATTTAATATTATTAGTTAACAATATAGTAATATGTATGTGTATGTACATGTATTTACTCGATACTCATTCACATAAAAATTTCATACTCATAAGAAAGTACATTCCCGGCTTCCATTTTAACCGAATAATATATTGTTTCCTCATATACATTTTTAATTGGGTGATACTTTATTTTATTTTATACAAATACACATATATAATATATTAATATCACATTGCTATTTTAATTTAGCAAATAACAAAAATAATACTTAAAAATAGCATAGATCGGATAAGTAAATTAGTCTGCCGTATCTTTGTACCGCAATTTTCTAGCTAAAAAGTCTGTTAATAAGATCTTTTTCAATATTTTATTTCCCATAGCGGTAACTCATGTGGTATTCTTAATTTTTTCAATTTTTATTTTCTTTTACCTGATTCATCCAATTTTTTGAAATAAGATTCACTATTTAATTTAATATCTAACACATATTTATCATTATTTAGATGTTTAAATTATATATAAATTTGATTATGCAACGATGGATAAGGGTTGACGTTATTAAAATATTTGTAGTTTATCTTTTTTTAGCAAAAAATTTGTAGTTTATAATTCATAAAACAATGAAAATTAATTAATATGAATAAGAAATATAATTGATAACTCGTATTCGTCAAATAATAATAAAACAATAGAAATA
Organism: Nyctanthes arbor-tristis; assembly: GCA_963692815.1. Taxonomy (NCBI): domain Eukaryota; kingdom Viridiplantae; phylum Streptophyta; class Magnoliopsida; order Lamiales; family Oleaceae; genus Nyctanthes; species Nyctanthes arbor-tristis. The sequence goes on from CAVNYN010248928.1 coordinate 13,898, forward strand.
AATATGAATGAGGAATTTACTTGATAACTCATATTCATCGAGATAATAATTTTTATTTAAGAACTTTTATTTTTTATAAATTGTCTTAATTAAATTGAATATTTAATTTGATTAAGCATATATATCGTTAGTTTAGATTAATTAAAAACTATAATTGTAATTTTTTCTTAATATTTCTGGCTATAAATGTTAATAACTACGGCTGTTATTCTTTAAATGGATAAATATTTGACACACTACAATTTATTCATTTCGTAACTACAGGCCAAAAAAGCATGATTTTTGTAAGAATTTTTGAATCTCGAGAAGATAAACTTGAAGATAGCAATAGAAAATAATGTTATTCTTCTCAATTGGACTAATTAATATTAGATGAAGTTAATTAATATTCAAATAAAAGAAAAAGAAAAATATTCACATTCATGTCTATTCAGGAATCTAACCAGATCGAGGAATGCCTTTTGTCAATTTTACTTTTCGTATAATTATAAAATTAGTTAAATTAATTATTTATTTATTTCTTCTATAAATCTAATTTCATATGTTTATAAATTTAGAGACACTGCAGACAAACAATTATTAACAATTTAATATTTTATTTGAGTAAAAATATGCAGGAATAATAATATATAGATGAAAATTATTAACAAATAAAAGAGTTGGCATAATGGTTTAAAAGCTTGTTACTTCTAACATACTAGTTATGAGTTCAATCTTTCACTATTGCATTTGTAATAATTTTTTTTTATTAAAAGTTACAGCTGATGTGGTATAACATTATAAGCAATTGTGCCAGATAGAGCTTTAGGTAGGAAAGATTTTCTAATTGCGTCAGATGAAATTGCAATTGCGCTAGGCAAACTGTCTTTTAATATATATATATATATATATATTACACTATTTCATTTATTAATTAATTATTCCACTTTATTAATTCTATTTTTTTATATAGTATACACCTTAAATAGAGACATATAAGAGAACTAATATTTTAACTACTTTTTAAAAAGGAAACTGGACAATATTTTAGGACAGACGAAAAAGAAAAATTTGACCATCTTTTAAAGATAGGGGTAGTAGAAAGTTATTGTTTTACTTGCTACATTCATGCCAAATCTTGTTGCAAACTGGTCCTTTTTTATTTTGATTGGGGACTTCATATCAAGCTAATAACATATTTAACGTCTTTAAAATTAGTAACTAGAAGATGTAATAATTACTGGTAGACCAAAATATATGTAATAATTAATGCAAAATCTAACTTCACTAGACATCCATCAAACCATTCAAGCGCAAAAGATAGCCATTATTCCTATCGCCCTTACCAGCTCTAACAGGTACCATTGGGAAAAAAAGGCACCTGTGGCTAGGGGTGAACACAATTCGATTTAGTCAGTTTTCTATTTATTTTCAAACTAAACCATTGGATTTGGTTTGCACAAATTGTAAACCAAACTAAACCATTTCATTCAAGGCCGGTCCTGGGCCGAGGCGGATGAGGCAGTCGCCTCAAGCCCAGTACAAATAGGGGTCCAAACCAATTTGTTATATCTGGCCCAATATTCATATCATCCTTTTTTTTTATGTTTTCAGGGCCCATATTTTGAAGAAGAGGGCCCAATTCTTTAAAATTTAAGGGCCCATTATTTTGGCCCAAAAATTTTTTTCAGATTAACCAAAAAAAAAAAAAAAAATCATAAACAGAACACAAATTTGAGCTCAGTCGCACGTGGCACATCCTCCTCCCAAATCCCTAATTTGGCAATCAACAATCAATCTCTTTCGCTCTCAATCCGCCATCATCTGGAGTTTCTGCCTCGTTGCCGGTTGCTGCCTCATCCTACTGCTGTCCGTTGCCTTTGCTTCTGCTGGCTGAGCTGCACGCCTGTGGCCATCTGTTTCTGCCGCCACCACCGCCACCAACCCACCAGCCCGCCAGCCACCTGCCTTTTTGGCCTTATGGATAAATGCATTGTAATTTCTAATCACCTCCCCAACCCCATTATTTGACGTCTTTATGAATAGGATTTTTTTTTTTTTTTACATGGATGTGGGTCATTTCCATTTTCATTGTAATGGTGCTTGATAGTTTATTTGAATTTGATTAGGTTGTAATTGGTAGAAGAAATGGAGTTACCTTGAAATTTTAGATTTGTAGTCAAATTCAATGTAATTTTAGATTTGACGTCTTTATAAATATATATATATATATATATACTTTTTTACATTGATGCCTCCCATTTCCATGTTCATTGTAATGGTGCTTGATAGTTTATTTGAATTTGATTAGGTTGTAATTGGTAGAAGAAATGGAGTTACCTTGAAATTTTAGATTTGTAATCAAATTCAATGTAATTTTAGGTTTGATGTCTTTATAAATGTTTTTTTTTTTTTTTTACATTGATGTCTCTCATTTCCAAATTCGTTGTAATGGTGCTTGATAGTTTATTTGAATTTGATTAGGTTGTAATTGGTAGAAGAAATGGAGTTACCTTGAAATTTTAGATTTGTAATCAAATTCAATGTAATTTTAGATTTGATGACTTTAAAAATATGATTTTTTTTTACATTGATGTGGGTGATTTCCATTTTCATTGTAATGGTGCTTGATAGTTTATTTGAATTTGATTAGGTTGTAATTAGTAGAAGAAATGCAGTTACCTTGAACTTTTAGACTTGTAATCAAATTCAATGTAATTTTAGGTTTGATGTCTTTATAAATGTTTTTTTTTTTTTTTTACATTGATGTCTCTCATTTCCAAATTCGTTGTAATGGTGCTTGATAGTTTATTTGAATTTGATTAGGTTGTAATTGGTAGAAGAAATGGAGTTACCTTGAAATTTTAGATTTGTAATCAAATTCAATGTAATTTTAGATTTGATGTCTTTATAAATATATATATATATATATATATTTACATTGATGTCTCCCATTTCCATGTTCATTGTAATGGTGCTTGATAGTTTATTTGAATCTGATTAGGTTGTAATTGGTAGAAGAAATTGAGTTACCTTGAAATTTTAGATTTGTAATCAAATTCAATGTAATTTTAGATTTGATGACTTTATAAATATGATTTTTTTTTTTTACATTGATGTGGGTCATTTCCATGTTCATTGTAATGGCGCTTGATAGTTTATTTGAATTTGATTAGGCTGTAATTGGTTGAAGAAATGGCGTTACCTTGAAATTTTAGATTTGTAATCAAATTCAATGTAATTTTAGATTTGATGTCTTTATAAATATGTTTTTTTTTCTTTTTTACATTGATGTCTCTCATTTCCATGTTCGTTGTAATGGTGCATGATAGTTTATTTGAATTTTATTAGGTTGTAATTGGTAGAAGAAATGGTGTTACCTTGAAGTTTTTATATTTGTAATCAAATTCATTGTAATTTTAGATTTGATGTCTTTATAAATATGTTTTTTTTCACATTGATGTCTTTCATTTCATTTCCATGTTCATTGTAATGGTGCTTGATAGTTTATTTGAATTTGATTAGATTGTAATTGGTAGAAAAAATGGAGTTTCCTTGAAATTTTAGATTTGTAATCAAATTCAATGTATTCAAGTTCAATGTAATTTTAGATTTGATGTCTTTATAAATATGATTTTTTTTTTTGTTTACATTGAGGAGGTTTATTGGCTAATTAGTTTGGTTTAGGTAGTGAGGAATTTTGGATGAAATTTGAGAATTGATTTATTTATTGGTTAGAAATTTTATTAAAGGAACTACATAAATCACACTACACAAGGGTTGAATTAACATATTATTTGTAACATATTATCTTTAGTTTGTATAATTTGCAATTGATGAACAATGCTTCTATCATAGCGATAAAATTAATTATTATTAATTTCTTCTAGTGATGTGATTAATTGGCATATGTCATGGCTCCAAAACATGCATCCAGATATCAAAAGAGAAAAAAGAGGGCGAGGGTCGAAGCTTTAATACAAAGCAAGGCAGGAGATACTAATAAGTTCTTTCAAAAGAAAAAAAGAGAGGCGGAAACTGAAGAAAATATCGAAAATGTGGTGAATGACCCAATCGACGTTGATGTGGATAAAGAAGAGGATGTGAATAAAGGAAATATTGCAACGGATTTTGGAGTAACAAAAGAAGAAGAAGATGAAGTAGAAGAGATTGATGTTGAGGATCTTGGAAATTGGACACACATTGATCATAAAAAGAGAGATTATTTAGTGGAGAGAGGTCCAAAAAGAGTTCAAGGCATCGTGTTTCCAAAGGATGCTACCAACAGACACTTTGCTTCATCATATTTTAGCCGAGTACTACCACATGGAAAGACAGTTGGTAGGAGATGGCTTGTATAATCAATTTCTAAGGACAATTTGTTTTGCTTTTGTTGCAAGTTGTTTTCTAAACATGCTACTGTGTCCAAAGTCAGTCAATTGGCTTGTGACGGATTCAGAGATTGGCATAACATGGGAAGAGCTCTACAAGGTCATGATAGAAATCCAGAGCATTTAGATTGTATGGTTTGTTGGATTGAATTGGAAAACAGACTTAAGAAAAATGCTACAATTGACAATAGCCTGCAATTGTTGATGACTGAAGAAAAGGCACATTGGAGAGAAGTGTTGACAAGGATAATTGCGATTGTGACCACACTTGCCGAAAACACATTGCCATTTCGGGGTGATAACAAGAAACTCTATGCCGAGAATAACGACCTCTTTTTGCAGTTGGTAGAAATGGTTGCGAAGTTTGATCTAGTGATAAAAAAACACCTTCGACGTGCTACAGCCTGGGAGATTCAGTATACCTATCTTGGCAAACACATCCAAAATGAGCTTATTCAAATGTTGGCAGCTAAGGTGAAAAGTTCAATTCTCAACATCATTAAAAATGTGAATTTTTCTCTGTCATACTTGATTGCACACCCGATGTAAGTCATGAAGAGCAGATGTCTCTAGTGATACGATGTGTGAATGATACGGCTGATGTAGTGGTTGTTGAAGTTTTGAAGGTAGATGATACATCTGGACTTGGGCTTTTCACCGAGCTTAAAAATGTTTTGTCCAAACTTGATCTGAATGTTGATGACATCAGGGGTCAAGGGTATGACACTGGGGCTTACATGAGTGGAACGTATAAAGGCGTCCAGAGTAGATTACTTGAAATTAATCCCTGAGCTTTTTATACTCGATATACTTGTGATAGCCTTAACCTGACATTATGTGATATGGTCAAATGTAGTGATAAAGCTGAGAGGTTTTTTACAATGATACACAAGATTTATAATGTGTTCTCTGCATCAACCAAAAGATGGCAAATATTCAAAAATAGAGTGCATGGTCTTACAGTGAAGCCATTGTCCACAACTCGTTGGGAAAGCCATATTGAAAGTCTCAAACCTATAAAAGAGTAAACCCAAAGCATAATAGATGCTGTACTTGATTTGGCAGAGCATGATGTGGATGTTCCAAAGCTTGATGCTGAGCCCTATGCAGATTATGTTGCAAATTTTGAATTCTTGCTTAGCCTGATCATTTGGTATAAGTTGTTGTTTGTGATTAACAAAGTAAGTAAATGTCTCCAATCGGAGAATATAGACATTGATGGTGCTACAAGTCTTTTACAAAGTCTTGCTGCCTTTCTGGAACACTATAGAGAAGATGGGTTCAATGAAGCATTGGATGAAGCAACACAAAAGGCAATCGAATTGGGAATTGAACCTGTATTCCAAGAAAAATGCACCATTCAAAGGAAAAGACGATTTGATGAAAGTACGAGTGACGACGCTCTTCCGATCTACTTGCATTTGTTGTTTTTGTCAGTTTTCCTTTTTATTTATTTCATTTTTATCTTCTCATGGTAGGTACGTTTGTCACCTAAAGAATCATTCAGAGTTGAGTACTTTTTGTGTGTGGTTGATTAAGCGCGATCTTCTATTAAAACCCGATTTGAGCACTTTAAAGTATATGCGGAGACTTTTGGTTTTTTGTTTAATATTAAAAGGTTACGACAATTGCGTAACGATGACTTAAGGGCTTGTTGCATGAATTTGGAGCAATATTTGAGACATGATGACAATTCAGACATTGTTGGAAATGATTTGTATACTGAATTGTTGATTTTGAAGATGTACTTACCTGATGAGGTAAAGAGTGCAATTCAAATTTTGCAATACATAAAGACAACCATGCATGGTAACACTATGTTTCCAATGGCATATATTGCATATCAATTCTTGTTAACTCTACATGTTACAGTGGCCTTAGCAGAAAGAAGTTTCTCCAAACTCAAGTTGCTCAAGATCTATCTCCGTTCAACCATGTCACAAGAAAGACTAAATGGTTTGGCCTTACTATCCATTGAGAAAGAAATGGTTGAAAAATTAGATTGTAAACATTTAATTAGTATTTTTGCCTCTATAACTGCAAGACGTGTTGTCTTTAGGTAATTTTTTGTATGTTGTATATATTTTGGTAATTTTTGATATGTTGTATATATTGTATTCCAAATGATATATATGGCATACTAAATCTTGTTAATTTGAAAAGAGTTATTAAAGGTTACGATAAAAAAGGAAAGAATATAGTACCAAAAAAAAAAATTTTTCGGGGGCGCTGCCCTCGAACCCCCGAGCAGAAAGCTCCACCCCCTTCCAACTCCCGGTTATTACTTGTTATAGGGGTCCATTTTTTGAAGTTCGTCTAGGGCCTCAATAACAACAGGACCGGCACTGATTTCATTCTTCAAACCAAACCAAACTAGACCACTTGTTTCGGTTTGATTTGGTTTTAAACCACGGTTTACACTTTTTTCTTTTTTCTTTTTTTTTTTTTTGTGGGTGAGGACATTACGGTTTACACATTAACATAGTAATAGTAATAAGTAATAATATATAAAAAATATGATAACCTTATCAACTTAAATCTTGTTTCATACTAACATATCCGTTTTAAATACTAATATAAACTTCAAGGTCAACTTTTAAGAATGTAAAATTTCACTAAAAAATCAACTTATAGCTAGTGAAAAGTAAAATAAGTGCCCTTATTATAACATAAGTTCCAAATAAAAATGCCAAGATCTACTCACGGAAGTACTCGTTGAAGTGCCATTTCTCTAAAAATCTACCAACAAGAGTGTCAAAGATTAATTTAATTGCCAAAAAAATATATGATTATTCACTAAAAAAATACTTACTATTAGTTGCCATCAGGGTAAATGAAATTACTTCAACACACAAGAAAGTTAAAAATAAAAATAATAATAACATACGATAAATAAGAAAATCTCTTTTGAATTCTAACCTCGAATCTTAGTCGATATCAATTGGCACAGAGTCCTTAGTTGTCACACATGATTCATCCTCTGTATAAGAATGCCAATATAAAAAATATATTAATTATCATAGATATATGATATAAATAACAAAGATAAAAAGAACATATTGAAGTACGGAGTACGAAAATTACAAAATAGTACCTTTAATAGCTTTCTCTAAGTCGTCCATTGCCTCTAACTCTTCCATATATTCACGGAGCACTATAGGCTCCTTGTTGCTTTGCAACCAATTCTTTGTGCATATCAAGGCCTCAACCATCTTTGCACTCAATGAACTCCTAAAGGAATCAAGAATTCGAACACTAGTGGAGAATGCAGACTCAATAGCAACTGTGCATAGTTGAATTGCCAAAACATCTTTAGCAATTTGGGAGATGATCTTGTACTTATGTGCATTAATTTTCCACCAAAGTAATGTGTCAAAATTAGGATTAGACAACTCTTCACAACAATCATTCAAATAATCAACCAAATCACTCTTCCCAGTTTGAGCTTCTTGCATCATTCTAGCTTCAAAAATAGAAGAAACTAGATTAATAGGAACTGTTGGAGGTTTTGAACGACATGTGCTACTACGATGAGTAGTCTCCTTAGATGGATGAGCTGGAGGAGACAACATATCCTTATAGCATTTATATAACTTATGAAGTGTGTCTTCAACCCTCTGTAATAACATATTTGCAATTTTTGGATCATAAATAAGTTCAAAACAAACCTTAAGTAGTTCCATTTTACATCGTGGGTCAAGAACGGTTGTAATAAACAACAATTGATTAAATTTTTCAAGATTCTCCCAATTTTTATCATACTTACTACCATGGATCCCATCATAGTGTGTGGCTTTTTAGCCAACTCTTTCAACTCTTCATTAATTTCACCTATTTCTTGGAAGGCATTTGATGTTACATACAATGAACCTCTAATTTTCAAAGTCATATCATAGAAAGTCTTCAAAGTGTGTGGCTCTTTAGCCAACTCTTTCAACTCTCCATTAATTTCATATATTTCTTGGAACAAGGCATTTGGTGTTACATACAATGAACCACTAATTTTCAAAGTCATATCATAGAAAGTCTTCAAAAACCTAACAAATATTTCTGCTTTATCATAGTCAACAACCATTGGTGGTCTATTTGTATTATTTCTTCTTTTATCATATTTTTTCTCATCAAAGTATTTTGTATAATTTGCATCACTTTCCAAAGTATCAAATGCCTTTCTAAATTTTAATGTCACTTGTAACATAATATATGTAGAATTCCATCTAGTTGTCACATCCAAACGCAATAAAGCCCTAGACTCGATATTTGCTTCCTTACAACTCTCCTTAAGCGTTTTTAGTCGTGCTCGGGAAGATCTAACATATCTCACTGCTTTGCGAATAGCTGAAATTGCATGATTACTTTCTTTTAAACCATCACAAACAATAAGATTAAGTATATGAGCACAACACCTCATATGAAGCATTTCTCCATTAAGAATCATACTATCTTTTTTCTCTTGAAAATTACTTTTCAATCTCAAAATTGCTACATTAATGGAAGCAGCATTATTGATAGTCACACAAAAAATCTTGTTAATTCTCGAATCATTAAGGCAAGAAATCAACTTTTTTCGCACAATATTTCCCTTCTGACTAACTCTTTTTTGAAGTTTCCAATCATTATCAATCCAATAAGTAGTTAAACACAAGTAACTAATAACTAACACCTTGTAGTGATATCCAACAATCTGTAGTTAAAAAGATCCCATGTTGGCCCAACTTTTTCTTCAATTTTTTCTTTTCGTTTTGAAATAAAGGATATATATCTCTAGTCACTGTTCTACTTGATGGGAATTCAAAGGTAAGAAAAAAATACCTTGTGTAACGCTGAAATCCTTCATTTTCCACATGTCAGAAAGGTAGCTCTGACAATAAAAAGTACTCAGTTACCTCTTCTCTAACTTCTTTCCAAACAAATTTGACCGGTTGGTCAAAACAATCCATACCACTTGAAACATCACCAATCTTGGGTGTGCCATAGAAATTTATTGTCTTTTGCTTTTTCTCATGAGCCCAATAAGGATATTTCTTACACAATGCTATGATATGGTGACACAAAGTACTAATCCCATTTTTGGAGTTATTATGCTTATACAATTTTCCGCAATAATTACATTCTACCTTTCGGTCTCCGCATTGTTTAAAACGAGACCAAAGCTCAGACCTTTTGCTTCCTTTTTTACTCATTTTCATATCTTCAGTATCAATATCTACTCGAATGGCATCATCCTCTTCCAAAATAAGATCTATGTCTATAAACAAATTAATAAAAAAATAAAAAAATCAGGATCTAATTAGACATAAAAATATTTTTTTATGCTTCCTTTATAATAATATTACATTACCAAATAATTAAAAAGTAACAACAAAAGAAATATAAACTAATATACAATATAATGAATGGAGGACATCGGGGATGTAGTCTAGTGAATTCAATAAAAAGTCTAGTAGTCTACGAATTATTAAATGGTTGAAATTTGATAAAAGTTAGTATTTTGGGATTATATAAATACACAAATGAGTTCGTATAATTTGTAATTTGTAATTTGTAATTTTATATTTAACACTAATCTATTAGAATGTATGTAATACCAAATATGAAATTTACCACCTGCAAAGAGATACTTCTACAACGATTGGCTTTGGATTGAACTACTGAGATGCGGTTTTGATTTTTAGCTCTCACTTCGCTTTCAAAAGTAACTTGCCAATTGCCAAACTCCTATAGAGACATGAACTTAGTCTGCTGCTAGGGTTTGGATTCTTTTTTTTTTTTTTTTTTGGATCAAACATTAGCACAACAGCTCATATCATAAAGCAAACATTGTACAGTAAAATCAGGAGGATGCTCTCTCTACACACAAGAAAAAGCACCTTTCAAAGCTGAACCTAGCAAAAACATGATCCACACTATTGGCTTTCCGATTAATCCACTTGCATAGGGGAAGTGAATACACGGGGATTAGATTGATAATTTTTTGTATGACAGCTTTCTCAGCTCCTCTAGTACTAGGATTGCAAATTACATCAAGCAACAAAGAGGAATCCGTCTCAATAGTAGAAATGGTTAGACCTTCCTCAATCGCCATTTG
>CAVNYN010248933.1:0-10596 GCA_963692815.1 Nyctanthes arbor-tristis
TGCTCTTCCGATCTATTTCTGAATTTTCAGCTTTTGTAGTTTCAGAGTGTACAAGACAAGTTTCAAGAGGTTCTGCAGGAAGATATCTTTTAAAGATTTCCTATTGCCCAGTCAATGCTATTAATTTGGAAGCAAGAATCAGTGAATGAAGATTGTTTCATAGCCTCAAACATGTTGAAAGTAACTTCTTCATTGTCCACTCTTAGAATTAATTTCCCTTTATGAACATCGATCAGTGCTCTTCCTATCGCCAAAAACGGGTGCCCCAAAATAATTGGAATTTCTTTTTCTTCTTCCATATCCAGTATAATAAAGTCCACCGGATAGATAAACTTATCCACTTTAACCAAAACATCCTCTATGATTCCCCAAGATATTTAATTGACCGATCTGCCAGTTGCAATGAAACAATTGTTGGTCTGCATTCTCCCAGTCCAAGTTTTCTGTACACAGATAAGGGCATTAAATTAATACTTGTACCTAAATCACATAAACCTAAACGAAAATAAATTGAACTAATTGTGCAAGGTATTTTAAAACTCCCTGGGTCTTTTAATTTAGGAGGTAGCTTTTTCTGAATAATAGCACTACACTCCTCAGTTAACATGACCGTTTCGTGCTCTTCCAGCTTTCTTTTGTTGGAGAGAATTTCCTTCATGAATTTTGCATAGCTGGGCATCTGTGCAATGACCTCTGTAAACGGAATGTTGATATGCAATTTCTTGAAAACTTCAAGAAATTTCCCAGACTGCTTGTCCAATTTGCTCTTCTATAGCCTTTGAGGAAAGGGGATTGGAGGCACATATGCTTTGATAGGTGGTGGGACTTTTTTCTTTTGATCATCTCCCTCAACCTGCTCATCTATCTGTTCTTTCTTTCTAGATGATTCTCCTCCTCTTCAACTGTCTTCTCTTTGACATTCTTTTTTTCAACTGCATTTTTATCTCAATTTCAGGCAGTTGTAGCCCAATTCTTGTTGTTATGGCTTTTACCTACTCTTTTGGATTTGTTTCAGTGTTACTAGGCAAAGTACCCGGCACTCTTCCCGCCATAACCAAAGCCATTTGGCTCATCTGAGTCTCCAAATTCTTTATGGCTGCGTTCTAATTCTGAAGAATGTACTCAGTTTTTTGCATGAATTGATTGTTTGCCTCCATATACTTACTGAACATGTCTTCCAATGGACTCTTCCTTTCTTTGTTGATTAAAACTCGGTGGTCTCACCGCTTGTTGATTATCTCTCTATGAAATATTGGGGTGATTTCGCCATCCTGGGTTATAAGTTTGAGCATATGGCCCTGTTTGCTGCCTTTGATTATTTCCAACGAAAATTACTTGTTCATCCTCAGGTGTGTTCACAGGAGCAACTGGCTAAACCGCAGTAGCGTGATTTGCACAACATATATTACATACGGCTGAAGACTGGATCGTCAACTTTCTTTGCCAGCACTGCAAGTTGTGCAGACAAAGAAGTGAATGCATCTACTTCATGAACTCCAGCTCGAAACATCATTCTATCTGAATACCACTGGTAGCTATTAGCTATCATCTTCTCAAAAATCTCAGCTGCCTCTTTATAGGTTTTGTCCATGAGGGAACCCCCAACTGCTGAATCTGTATGCCTTTTGTTCTCATCAGTCAACCCATTGTAGAAGGTTTGCACAATGAGCCAGTCTGGGATTCCATGATTTGGCATCTTCTCAACCTATCATTATACCTTTCCCATGCCTCAAATATCTTTTTACCCTGATTTTGACTGAACGAAGTGATCTCCCTTCTGATTTTCAAAACTCTACCTGGCGGAAAGAATTTATCCATGAATTTCTGTGTTAGATTCGCCCAAGAAGTGATTGAATTTGTTGGCAATGAGTAAAACCAAGTTTTGGCTTTACCACTCAAGGAGAAAGAGAACAATTTCATCTTGATAGCTTCAGCTGGTACTCCATTCATTTTGAACATCCACATATCTCCTCGTATTTCTTCAGATGTTCATTCGGATCTTCCTCTGGCAGACCATTGAAATGAATTGTTTGTTGCACCAACTGGATAATCCCTAGCTTTATCTCATAATTTGCAGCAGTTATGGCCAGTGGAACTAAGTAGGTCAAGCTGTTTCCAACAGTAGGCATGATGTATTCCCTTAATTGTCTATTTGTGTTTACAGCTGGCTCATTCCCAATTGCCGGAGCAATTTGATTTTCATTACCACCACCTACTCCAGCCATTTTTTGTAGGAACCTTTGTTGTCTACGATGAGCTTTGAAAGTTCTTTCAATTTCTAGGTCATACGGTTGTAAGTCTTCCGCTCCACTCTTACGCATGCAAATCTGCAAAAATAAAAATAAAATTTCAGGCTAAAGCAAATTGAATAATTTCAATATTAAATTCTATTCCCCGGCAATGGCGCCAAAAACTTGTTCGTTTAAAATGAATGTGTGTACTGCGCAAGTGTACGGGTCGAACAAGTAATATACTGGACAAGGAGTTCGGGTTATCATTCCCACGAGGAATGATTTAAGTACCGAGAATCCAATTCACGCTTTAGATAAAATGATCCAAATTCAGAGTTTGTTTAAGATTGAACTAACTAAAAGCAAAACTAAAGAAATTAAGCAATTAAAAATGTGAAGTTGAGTTTGATAGTTTTCTCAATAATTTCGGGAACTTGGGACTCACAATTTCACCACCATCGATTCCCCTAGCTACACATTCATTGATTCAACAAAAATCAATTCTAGTTAGCGATCGAGTTTCACGTAATTAATTAACTACCCCTCTCAAAGCTAGTTAATCCTACTAAATTAGGCCCCTCACCTATCTCTAAGTGAGAGCGTTAACAACCCTTTTAAGTGCATTAACAACAAAAACTCATGTAAACATCCCCGAGTTCAATCTACGTGACCGTACCAACTACAAGCAAATCTCTTTGTCTTGTCCAAATTAATGTTCTCTATCGCCTTATTCTAATTCATGCATTCCTCTCTCGAGTTCAATACAAACCAATAAACATCCACCTATTGAGCTCCAATAAGTGAAAACAATTTGAAGCAACGATATAGAATTAACTAGAAACCGATTTAACAATTTGAATCAACAAACATATAACTAGCGTTCACAAAGGGGTTACATTGCTCGTCCCAAGAAAAATTATTTAGTTACTCATTGAATAGATAAAATTAAGCATACAAGAGTAAGAATACATCACCAGGTTTTAATGAATAAAGCTGGAGAAGAAGATGATTGCACCAATATTCCTTCAACCCCAAAACTTTTCTCAAAATCCCATACGAACTTCTCGAGAGAACAAAGTGCTTTTTTGTAAAGCAAATTTATATGCGAAAGTCCCCCCTCAATACTAGGTTAGACCCCTTTTATATGGTCTATGAAATCATAAGGAAAAGGTAAAAAATCGTGTAATAGGTTTGCCACGACCAAGAGTTCTGCCTAAAAAAGGAAACTACGAAAAATCGCGAATTTCCGACATGCGGGCGCATGATACACACTTGCGGCTGCATGGGTCTCTTAGCAAACTTTCTGTCCATATTCTGGTTGCATCATACCGGCACATGGTACACCCATGCGGCCACTCGGGTCTTCAAGTAAACATTCTGCCTTTCTGAAGTCACCGCACACGGGCGCATGATACACGTGCTGCTGCATGCAATCCCTTCGAGTTTCCCAGCTACGCGTGTGGCCTTATACTAGGCCACACAAAGGCCGCACGGCTTCTCCAATCCTTCTGTCCACACATGTGGCTACATGGCTACCCCATGTGGCCGCATGCTATCTGGCACGCCGCTCTTCGTCCTTCATCTTTCTGTTTCATTCGTATTGGCCCTCATACTTTGTAACTCGTGCTCAATTGGTCCAAATTCATCCAACTTGACTTCTTGGATTTTTGCCTGTATTTCACTAACTCAAGCATAAAAATGAACTTTTAAATGTAATACCACATACTTAACTATACATTTAGGGGATTTAAACACGACACATAACTAATTATCACCTAGTTTTCAAAGTTTGATATGAAATCTGGATTTTGGCAAGTCAAAATGCATGAAAGTTCAATTGATTGGACAACATTTTCATGCCCACTGGGTCATTTCAAATGGTTAGTAATGCCATTTGGACTAAAAATCCACCAGCTATTTTCCAAAGGAAAATGGACTTAGCATTTGAACCCCGTCATACATTTACTTGTGTCTACATTGATGACATTTTTATGTTCCTTAGAATGGAACTCTTATCCCTATACAGCCACTCAAGCCATTGTGTAGTTTGGCAAACACAGGCTTCCACTTGTTAGAGAGGCTAATAGCTTCAAAGCTCCAGAAAGGTAGAAACTTACGGAAGTGCAGAAATGCCTTCTTGACAATATCTGGACTCTCCCTACTGTTCAAGAAGGGCGATATCAGAAACTTATAGTTCTTAACTGTTTTTTGTCATACTTTCAAGCTTCTAATATTCCTTCTAAAGACATTAGTATGCTTAATGTAGTTTCATGCTATTGTCTTTTCAGTGGCCCTGATTTTGGTATTTATTCCACAATGGAATAAATACATAATCTTGTAAAAACATTCAAGCCAATGTATGGGAAACCCAATTGCAAAGGCTCTTCAACCTTTCAAGAAGCTGAAAAAGCTATGAAAGAGTTGTACGGTGAATAAAAATTCTTCATTTCACCCAAAGTTGAAAGAAACTCAAAACATAGCTATCTCACTTTACAAAGTTACTCTCAAGTAGCTTCTACTTCTGGAGCTACTCCTGCTTCTGAAAATCTCAAGCTTAAGCCAGATCCTTATTCCTGAACTTTTTCATTATGTTGACCTTTTACAAGGAAAACATGAGAAAATTTTCATTACTTTACAAGAGTGCTTGGAACAAGTTGATAGACTTATTTTTCATGCACCATGGATGAATGTTACATGGTATTATCATGTTAATAGTATTCTTCCTTGTCGAACTCTTTATCCTGGTTGCAAGGATAAGCTGATCTTCTCAGAACAAAATCCTACCAAGTTCTCTAGATGTCAGGTTACATTTAGTTTCAGATCATGCCAAATTAATTTGGATACATTTGAAATTAATCACTTTAAAGGAGTGAAAATTGCACCCCCAATTCTCTTGGATTATGGGTTATTCTCTTCAATTCACATTACTAAAGAGAATGAGGTTGTTAAAATTAATCTCCCTCTCCAAAATGTGATTAACTATCTCTTTGCCAACCGAGTTGATGCATTGTACATAGAGATAGATTCTGCTTTATCTATCTGGGAAACAAAGTTTTGTCCTGCAAGACATCTATGCAGAGTCTATTATGAGACAACGTATCCAGATACTTATTTGGGTTCTATACTTTACTGGATAAAAATCAGGACATGTCTAATCTTAAAGGAAGATACACTCTTAGATATCAGATCAAGACTGCTACTGCAAAGGTCATTGCAAATGACTCGGGATGGGATCCAAAATCTCCACAGTTTGAAGGACTCATACTCATAGGAGAAGACCACTTCTCCAAAATTTATGCTGAAGCAAATCTGGCGAAGTATTACTTTCAACCCTTTACCTACTTTGAAGTGTCATCCACCACTATCAAAGGCTTCAAAAGGATGCTGAAGGATCAAGGAACCACCAAGCTCTTCACAAGACAACCTTCTAGAAGTAGCAGTGACCCCAAAACAGATGACCCTTACCTATCCTCGACAGCTGGCTCGGATAGAGAAATGGAAGAAATAATTCCAAAAGAGATACCTTAGCTTCTGATGAACGTGCATAAAGGACGAAGAATCAATGGTGCCAACTTTTAGTGCAAAAGTCAAAAGCAACTGACAAGTTACTATTCATGTATTGTGCGGCACTATTCACCTTTTGAAAAAGGTGCAAAAATCCATCAGACTTTACTTTTCAGTTTTTGAAAAAGAAGGAAAAAGCCAAGACGCGTGATTTCTTTTTCATTTATACTATTGCACTTTACGACTTTTAAGCAATTCTAATTATTGCTTTGGCTGTACGCTAATACCCCTCTTAGTCTATAAAAGAAGCAGTCACTTTGCAAAAGGGATATCCATAACCCTTCCACCACTACTCTTCTCACATAGCATATCTTTACACATTGTAATATAATTTTCAAAGAATAAAAGTTGTTTCTTTTAAATTTCCGCTATTCATTCTTGGCCATGGGTGGCTAAACCACTCCATAGTATGCAAGTCTAAGTGATCTAAAAGACGAAATTCAAACGAAAGATCCAGATAACTCAAACCTGGCCTTGAAAAGGTAAGATAATGGTAAAATAAATTTTTATGCTTTCACAAGAAATCCTACTCACACTTGAAAAATGCACTTCACCCCAACTAGCAAAAGTTATGAGATTTGAGATAGGAGTTATGTGGTCTGAGTTTAGAACTGTTTTTTGCCGAAAAAATACCAAGAGGGAAAAAGTAGGCCTTGTCTTTGGTCCTTTGTGTTGATGACCAGATCTGAACTAAGATTGTTGACGATCCCCTCTGAACTTTTGTTCTGTGTGTGATATCCAGCCTGTGGTTTCTTAAGGTTGTTTGCATGGTTATTTGAGTTATCATTATTATATTTTTTTCTGGCTGCCTGAGTTATTTACGATCTATTTGTTTGAGAATTGTCTGATGCCCATAAGCTTAAGTGCTTGTGTTCTAGTTTATAAGATTATAACCAATAAAGTCGTACTCTGGCTTTTTAAGAAATTTAGAAGGAATACTGACGGAGCTTCTTCTTTAGGAACTCTTTACTCTATAGATGGTGCTTCCAATTTGGAATCTCTTAGCATAAACGAAGAAGCCTCGAGCTCTTCTTACTCACACGTTGTTCCCAGAGATTGTATCTTCAAAGAATACAATTTTTACGATCAAAGTGTTTGCACTTTTCTCTGCAGCATAAAACAGTTGGATCTTCCTCATTACTATGATTATGTTATTAAACATACCATATTTAACCGACTTTACTGTAGTCTTCTTACAGTTGCTACAAGGTTGAGTGAATGGGAATCTCAAGCACATCCTATAATTCCTTACTATCCTGGAGACAGTTTAGATAAAGATTCACCTTATTGGGTTGACCCAGTAACCAATGAATATGAATTTGAGCCATTTCCTAAACTGTCTACTATATCTAAAATCCAAAACAGATATGGTGACGTTGAATACAAATCCTTTGCCTCTTATTGGCAGGCTCTATTTATGGAAAGGATTGTGTTAAAAGTTTGTGAAACCTGCAGTCATAGAATTCCCATAATTCATGATGAAACAGATCTAGACAAACTAAATCGGCAACTCAGTTTTGAGGCCCTTGGCCCATCTAGTCTTGTTTCATACAAAAGAAGGGCTTAACAATCAGGGACCAACCTAATGAAACACCTTCTGGTCTAGTCCTCAGCAGTAGGACTCATACTTCAATTATAGTTCTCCCTCTCTGCAGCAGGGCGCAGAACCTAGCCTCTCGCCCCTCCCTCTCCTCTGAGTTGGTATCAGAGGGAGGCTGAATCACTTTTGTTGATGTACCCCCAAATTCATGAGTTCGCTTGGAATGTGGTGAGAGGGAGGCTGTACCACGGGCAGTGCTCTCAATCCCACATCGAAACTCCAATGTAAAGCTGACCATGTTAAATGGGCTGGGCCAAACAGCTCCTTATGAGGATCATTTTGGGGTAGCGTTAAGGCTCAACAGCCGTATGTTGTTTTATTATCTCTTGATCCTCCAATAATAGGGGGCCATGTGGTAGGAGGCCTCTCTTTAGAATTTTTGGGCTAATTGGCACACAAGTTCTACCTTCAAATATTATTATACAAATGATATCTACTTTTAATATTGGGTTAATTTCACAAATTGTCCCTAATTTTTGAGTTAAGAATCGATTGGGTCTTTAACTTTTTTTGACCTCCTAGATCCCCAACCTTTCAATAACTGACACGATGGGTCCCTCTCGATGGTTTCCATCTCTTTTTCTATTAAATTCTTAGACAAATTACTATTTTGTCCCTTATATTTTTAAATTAAAAAAATAGAAAGTTTAAAAACAAAAAAAAAAAATAAAAAGAGAGAGGAGACCCCCCCTGTGCTGCTAGCCATGGCCGCCGAAGGGGGAAGTCCCCCCACCTTTTGGCTACTAGAAATGGCAGAAGAATGGGCGAGATCCCCTCCCTTGTGATGCCATTTCTGACAGCAATTAGTTGCCATTATTGCTGTCGGAAATGGCAGCACAAGGAGTCCTCCCCCCCTAAATTTTCATTTTTTTAAGCTTTTAAATTTTTTTAAACTTTTTATTCTTTAATTTAAAAATTTAAAGGATAAAATGGTAATTTCACTAGGGGCTTAACGGAAAAAAGAATGGAAACCATCAAGAGGGACCTATCGTGAGGGTTATTAAAAGGTTAGGGACTCAGGAGGTCGAAAAAACTCTGGCCGATTCTTAACTCAAAGGTTGGGGATGATTTTTTGAAATTAATCCTTTAATATTTTAATAATTTCATCCTCACTTTTATATTTCTTTTGCAAAGTTCATCCTTATGGCTATTGGTGTTTAATTTTTTCCAATTTTTAAAAGGGCAAGTTGTCCAGTCATAATTTTAAGATTTTAAAAATTTTTAAATAAAATCTCAAAATAATTTATATAGTTGAAAACTAATTAAACTAAATTGTATCATTGAATGAATTAAAAATAATACTTTTCTAATTAATTTGGAACCTTGACTGCAATTTTTTTAAAAAAAAAAATTATCATGAATGGAGAAAATTACCCTTGTGATAATAGAGGAAATTAAATACAAATGAAATCAAGGATGAATCATGCAAAAGAAATATGAAGGTGATGGTGAAATTGCCAAAAAAATAAAGGTAGGGATTATTTGCACAATGATGTCTAAAGGTAGGGACATTTTGCTCCAATTAGCCGATTAAGTAGAGATGCGAATTCAATTTTTCACAGCATTTCAAAAATCACATACTACTTCTGTCCTAAGAAGATTGTCCAGTTTTCCTCATACGTCCACACTAAAATATAGTCTAGTTTTCTTTTTAAAATATAGTTAAAATATTATTTATCTTATATTCTTATATTTAATGTGCACAGTTATCAAAAAATAAAATAAAATTACTAAAGTGAAATAATTAGATCGGAATTAAATGGTATAATAGAGAAATGATGTTAAAATTTGCTTTCCCAATATTATTATATGAACTTTCTTAATTTATATGAAAAAATAGAGGTATCTTTTTGGGAAGGTACTAAAATCCGTTTCATAAAGATAATCTAATTTTTCATTTTCATCCGTCCCAACATATAGTCCACTATTATATTAAAAATGTAGTTGAAATATTGATTTTCTTTTATACTCTAATTTAATGTGCACTGTAAGATTAATTTCACAAATGGTATCCAACCTTTAGACTTTCTGTGAGTTGGGTCTCCAGTATTTTTTTTCTGTGTCGTCCATGACATGATGGCTTCATTAGTTCATTGTTTCAATTTTGACCAAGTGCAAAAAAAAAAATTAAGGTTAGGTAAAATAAATTTAGTTACGGAAAATGAAGCAAGAGAACAAGAATGAGCGATTGAGAGACAGATACAAGAGATTGAGAAAGAGAAGGATAATGATGGGTGACAATGAGTGACCGCAAAGGTGGAATAAAGTGCGGGCAATTGGGAAAACGAAATTACAATGGTGTTAACAAAATAACCAATGGGAAATGGGTATAGACTAACACATATAATCTACATATGTATATTAAAAGGGAGTTGTCTGGCACAATTAACACAATTGGCTTGCACTGTAAACACCAATTTGCAAACTTCCCCCCCCCCCCCCCCCAAAGCACTATTGACGTCATTGATGATATCACCCTATCACAATTTGGTCGTTTCCAGGCTTTAGTTTTGGACTGGAGTCATATTTGTCAAGATACTGGGCCTGTGCACCTTGGACTCCGCCCGCTATAGAACATGAGATGCATCTTTGGCTTTCATTAGCTTCATCATTCTTATCCTGGAGTTTCACCAAATTCATAGACATCTTCAATCT
Organism: Nyctanthes arbor-tristis; assembly: GCA_963692815.1. Classification (NCBI taxonomy): domain Eukaryota; kingdom Viridiplantae; phylum Streptophyta; class Magnoliopsida; order Lamiales; family Oleaceae; genus Nyctanthes; species Nyctanthes arbor-tristis. Next base: position 10,051 of record CAVNYN010248933.1, read on the forward strand.
CCGCCAATCAATTTGTGAAATTCTTTTCTTTGATTTGCCATTCGAAATCAATTTCTATCACCTATTCATCTCCGCTGTTTCTTGGGCTCATCTCTATGAAACCTTCTATTCTAAATCCCCAAATTTTAGAGACAAACAATATTTGATTTCCATTATTAGTGTCCATATTATTATGAAAACTAAAATTTTTTTACCCGTCTCTCTTAGCATCGTTAACACTTATTTAATTCGTGAACAAAGAAAAATTTTGATTTCTAGAACTCCAAAAAAACTCACACATAATTTTTGCTAAGTACACTCTGTTTCTTCGTGTGAATAAATGGAATCGAAGGCATCTGACATGCTTCTCCTACGGGATGTTGATGATTGATATGTGAAATGGCAGTTCTTGGCGTGGGTTATTCGCCGCTAGATAGTTCGATCTGATGGAGGCCCAACGAGATAACTTCTTTGGACATGGTGCTTCAAGATAAAGAGGTAAGATTTTTTTATTGAGTTAGTTTTATGTTCAATTTTTCCGTCATCCATTTAAGGAATTAGAAAGTA
>CAVNYN010248937.1:0-17548 GCA_963692815.1 Nyctanthes arbor-tristis
CCCCCCCCCCCCCCGCAACCCCCAAACCAAAAAAAAAGAGACGTCAGTAGCTAAATTTATTATCACATAATCATTTCACTAAACATCTTCATTAAATAAATAATTTCTCACAAGTATTTCTACAAACACTTGCTTTGCATATTTAACTTTCCATTATTGCATAAATAAATTTTCATACTGACATTTCATCATGGAACATACAGGTTTCATACATAATTACGACTTATCCTCTTCAACCTTCAACCTCTACATCTACGTTACAATATTCAGATTAATCAAAATAAAAGAGAAGACTTCACTTCAAAAAAAATAAAAAAATAAAAAAGTAAAAGAGAAGACACGATTTCAATCAAGAATCTTAGTTTCAAGAATTTGATTCAAGTTCTTAAATTTTCATGGAAACTAGTTGTTACTTCAAGTATAAACAATAAGCTTCCCAACAGACCTTGAAATTCCCTAATTAAAGTCCTACATCATATTTTATGTCATTATGTGCGTGTATTATCGGGCGAGAATAACCTGTTCTCAAGCCAATTAGAGCGCAGGCAGAAAGAGGGCTGAGCGATCGAGAGGTTGAACTGTAAGAGAGATATATTCAGAGCTAGAGGGTAGAGCCAGCGTATGGGAGATTGAGGGAGATAGAGGACTTCGGACCGACAGTAGTATGGGGAAGAAACGGTTCGGGTGAGAGAGAGAGAGAGAGAGAGAGAGACGGGTTTGAGTTATTGAAAATTGGCCTCTTTTTGGCGTGGTTTAGAGAAGTCCAAGATCCCGTTACTTGTAGGAAAAACTAGTTTTCTATACTCGTGCGATGTACGGAAAGAAAACTATATAAGTAAAAATACATAGACAAAATGGACAAACATAATAATATAAAAAATGCGACGAATAATTAAAATATATAAAGAAATGACATTAATAGATGAGACTGTCATACTCTTACAAATTTTGGAAAACTTCTTTATATACAACATTCGTTATCGATCTCATTGGTTTACCATCTTTGTCACAAATTAATATTTTTAAACCTGAGCGACTGGTTACGCTAGAAATTGCAACATATAATTGTCCATGTGTAAATACTGATCTTCTGAGACATGCGAAAGGGATTGTCCTTAACTTTTGTTTATGCTCGTTGCAAATGACACCATCAATGGGAATTGTCTCCCCTGAAATTTAACAGGTATTTTGGAGTCTAATGGTGTCAATGACATTCTTGGAATAAAAACTCTGTGACCTGCATTGTTCCTAGATAAAATTTCACCTTTCAATACATGATCTCTAAGTCTCATGATAATCAATCTAGTTCCATTGCACATGCCCTGAGTAGGATCAATGTTCTTCAGTAGCATTACGGGCACACCAATTTTAAGCTTTGACTCATGGTTGGAGATTCCAGAACACCTTACCGTATTCAAGAATTCAGTTGAGTGGATATTATCAAACAACGATCCACTCCCCTCTATTCTACATAAAACATCTGCGCTCATATAAATTTTCTCTTCAGAAGTCATATGTGAGATCATATATTCATTTATAGCATTGACATCATCATTCTTGAGGGACCAAAATTGCTCGACCGTGCAAATAGATAGCTTCACAACCATTGCCGGAGAAGGTAGGGTAAGTGCTCTCAACTATCGATTTTATGGGATCACATGTTGATGCTATCAAAATATCATCTTGCATTTCGACTTTAGCATGGCCATCATTTTCCCCACCTATTGTGCCATCTCCAATGCTTATCATCCACGCAGAAAATGTTTTCAAGTCAATGGCCTTATCACTATTGCCTATACTTTGCAATCTCATGTTTTTGTTCAACCTTAGCGCTTTGCAATGCTTCCACAAATATGAAGAATTGATCGTCGCATGCACCACTTCTTGACGTGATCCCTTTGGAATGACGGGCAAAATTTGCCTAAAATCCCCATCGAAAACCACTGTTTTCCCACCGAATGGCTGTGTGGAACTGTTCGGACCATCATTCCTCAACACGTCTCGCAAACTTCAGTCAAAAGCCTCAAAGCAATATTTATCATCATCGGCGCTTTATCCCATAGTATCAACTGTGTCTTTCATATTAATTGTGCCAATGGGCTTCCACGCTTGATATTGCAAGTAAAGTTTTCATTGAGATTTAGAGGAAATGAAAATCGAGATGTGCTGATCCGCCATCTGGCAAAAGAAAAGATGCTATACTGCTGCAGGCAACATTGAGCATAATATCACCTCTTGAACGAATAGCTAAGAAAGCGTATTCCAGATAAATGCCTTTCCGAGACCACCGCAACCATACAGGAAGAACACACCACCTCTACAAGAGTTAAGAGAACCATTATAGTGTCAAATACAGATCTCTGCTCTTCTGTAAAAGCCGCTAAATTCCTTTTATGTTGCTCGGCCAGCGATACTCTATCACACGACAATTTATCAATTATCAACTGATTTAAAGCTGATGAGTCATCAACAGCAATCGGGTCTAACACGCACGTAAACTCAGAAAGACTCTTTGCCCTACTACGCATTATGTTTTCAGTCTCCAACAAGGTGTAGCTTTGAATCTGGTTAGATTGCAGCTGTAAACCTGTTTAAGAAAAAATTTAATATGAAATATAATATTAATATCATTAATTCATAGACTTTACATTAAGCAACATTGAAATAATTGACGTACATAAATCAACATTATCTGTAAAAGAACGACAATATTACCTTGATTTCCAGTCAACTTCCGTTGGCGATACAATATATCATCTGATAGATATTCCCAACACTTATTCCACGGAATCTCGAGTCGTGACATAGAATCTGAAACCAATAGGGTTACAAAAAGATTTCTCAATGAATGACCAGAACCCTATTGACTCACTTCAACGATAGCATCAATGTACTCTTTATCGTCATCCAAAAGCCCATGAGCATAACACGCATCCCTAAAAGTCTCATGCCTAACGCCATTGACAAATTTTATATCATAACCAGTAGGGCCTCGAGCGATAGTTAGCATGAGCCTCAAATAGTAAAGTTTTCCTTTACTAGGAGGTACTCATGAAGTCATCCAATTGTCTTTCATTGCTGACGCAGTCGCCACTCTCTTTCCCTACTATCCTAAACAAACTTCATCAGGAACTCTGAGTAAGTTAGCATTCTGGCCTCCGGATATTTTTGTTAGCATTCATCCATGCAGTAAACATACTTTGACAGTTCATCGATTAACAATCCTATCCAGTGATTGATCAGTAGAAAAATAAACAGACTGCTCTCCAGGCAAGTGAAAGGCCAACTGCTCAACTGATATGTCTCTATAGTGAATTTCATAGCCAAACATTTTCCATGCAGCCTCACACGATGACATATATCTGCAAACATAGTACATTTTAATCTCATACATACTATTCTCAAAGCTGTCATTTTCGTCACTTTTGTAGAAACTTGCCGTCACATGGTATTGACCTTTGTGCACATACTTGAAGGGGTACTTAATAGATCTTGACTGGTTGCACCATTCAACATTTATATGAGTGCCATATTTCAACAGGAGATTCCTGTTGTGAGGGACAACAAATCTATTATCTAAGTCAATGCCATTTTTCTTAGCAGTTGGTCCATTATCCATCTTTATCTAAAACAGTGACTTCATTTAATCTTTTTGGGAAATGCTTGGAACACTTGCCATCACGCATGTAGGGAGAATTGTTTGTAGCTAAACCACACAGACAATGCATCATAAATTCTTTGACAGCGGTATGGTAGGATGGATCAGTAATTTCATCCAAAATTTCAACTGTAATTTATCAATATCGTCTGCGCTTGGATTTGTTGGAAAAAGCAATATATGAGTGTGAGGTAGGCCACACTTTTGAAACTCAATTGTGTACAAAGTTGTGAGAATAGAATAGTTATTAACATTTAATCAGTATTAGATATTACCCTTTATATCTAAGAAATTAGAATTGCATACACTTAGTAAGCATGATATAAAGGTTGATCTTAAACGAAATATTAAATGGACCTGATCTAACTTTTCCAAAAACTTTGTTCTAGTTTAAGTCTTTCATTAGGAGATCCAACTTCATCTTGAAAACTCTGCATGCAATATCAGGTCTATCTTCGATCCTTAATCCTCTACTTTCAACGTATCGAATAATTTCTGGCCATTTCGGATTATAGGTAAATGTTATAAATAGATTTGGATACCCATAAAATTTGTACCTGGCCATAGCATCTTGATAATTTTGGATCATCTATCGTAGACCACCAGTAAATATGGCGGGTAGATAAACTCTTGTACCTTGTAATGCAGGATCTATCCCGCCTCTAAGCAGTGCTTTGTGTAAGCGATTGTACATTTCACACCTTAACTCTTTCTGGTGCTTTTGGATGTAACATAAGCATGAAGATTCAACAGTCGCGTAAGCATCCACTAAGAATTGTTGAAATGGTCACCTAGAAAATAAGATATGTGGCTATTCGCCGGGTCTTTTTTGCAATCGGAAGGCAAAACACTCACGAATACTGAGAGTAACACGTCCACGTTCTGAGTTTGAATTCAATGAATTCAGCAGTACATCTACGTAGCCATTTTTCCCATTTAAAAAAAGCAATAGATATTGCAATGGCAAGTATAATGGATGTAGCTCAGTCATCCTTTGTAGTTGGCCATTGAATGGCTAGACAATTATATCCTGACTACCCTGTTCAGTTTCAAAATCACCCACGATCAGATCGACCACTTCATGATCATCTTCTGGCTAGTTATATTGTCGATCATCTAAGTTAGGTAGATGTACAATTATTCTAGGTTGGCCGATTAAACGTATCATCACATTTATAGTTCTCTTTGTGCGCATCTTATCACGAGCTGATCAGAACTGCTTAACCAAACCATTGTGATCGTCCAACATGTCTTTTAAATCATGAATGATCTCATCAGATAACCATGAGTTGCTTGAATCAAGCCTACACAAAAAAGAAATATAAAAACAAATAAGAAAAACGAACATCAAATTAGGGAGAAATATCGTGCAATGACACGAGTTAGAATTCGTTACCCGATGGCTTGATTTCAATCAGAAACCTCTAATGCAGGATCTGTAATATAAAGTTGGGTGGATCTGTAATATAAACCGTTCTAAAGATCTAGCAACGTGTAGCCGCCTAAAAATCTCACCATCATTACACGTTGCAAAAACCCGACCACCAGCCGAAAGTGCAATAACTTTCCAGATCAACGTCATTTCGAATTGAGGACGCTGCTCCAATGGGGAAAATCTATGCATATCCGGTATGTTATAGCTAAGAAAATAACGGCGGAAATGGAAGCTAAGTTGACTCTGTATACCTTTTATTCCTTTATATATTTGACCAGTTCGAGCGTATTTTTCTAAGCCATTTATTTCTTCTCCATCGCAGGAGCAGTGTTCGACACATATCGTGGCACGTAAACACATTTGGCAAAGATAAGTAAACCATCTATTGATCCAGTCTGTATAATAGTCTATGTATCTCAACTGTTTATGTGTTTGATGAATTATTTGAAAATATTTTAATTTTTTTTATTATCGGTGTTTGTACAAATTCCCAACCCTAGATCTGTAAAATTGGAGCGGCATGTTCGAGGATTTTAGTGGAGTCTAGACAACTTGAGAAATCTAACCGACGTCTTTTTGCAGGTAAGTTTATCCTAGATTTTTGCACTGTGTCTGAAATTAGGTTTGATTTATGTTTCATAATTGTTTTTGTAGTTACTCTACCAACATGCTTCCTTCATCCAGTTTGAGTGCTTAAGTGATGAATGAGTAATATTTTTTCAGCTCGAATAGCCAAAGAAAATGGTTGCAGATGTTACTATCTGTTTTATTTGACCAAGCAGTTGGTTTTATATATTTTTAAAATTTTTTTTCCTGTTCCAGTAGCTTGATAGCCCAAAGTACTTGGCCAAATGATTTTCCGCACTGGCTATTGCTTTGCTTAAATGCCTGATCATTTACATAAAATTCAATGTAATAGGTTTTTAATTTTAAATGTTTGTTCTTTAAATTGTTTTGATTTAACCTATGTCAGATTGTCTTCGTTAGATGGCTCACCTGGAGTTCAACTGAATATTTTAAATGTGATTATTATTTTCCCAGTTCCAGCACGTTTTCTAATTGGTTGAGTAGATATTTAAACAAACTTTTGTTTGGGCTGTTTATTTTTCTGTCTGAAATAAAAGCATTTGGGAAATCAAAGGATTTTCCAAAATTTGTTTACACGCATTTAGAAATACGGGTAATTTTTTTCCTTTTTTTTCTTACTTTTTTTTGATCTATTCCATTATGAAAAACATCTAAGCAGCTCTTCTGTCTACTGTGTCTGAAATTAAAAAAACCTTTACGCTCTTTGATTTTGCCTCTCTCTGCTTGCTTTGTTTGAATGTCTGTCCAGTTGGATAAAATTTATTAATTTTCATATGACTTTTAATTTGATTATTCATTTTACTTTTTGCACTCTTCCTCTATATGTTTGATATTCAAAAATGGTTCATCAGTAGTTTGATCGAGTTATTGTAATTTGGTTATTGTGCTTCCAAGTTATGCTTGGCCATCAAAGCATTTCCATAATTATATCTTTCAAATTTGTTTACATAGTCCTAGAAATCAGTTTACCTTGTTTTCTTTTCTTTTTTTGTTCTTCCTTTTTTTTTTCATATGTTCAACTGACCAGCTCTTCTGTTCACTGTGTCTAAAAATCTCATAGTAGCTTCTCTTTGATTTTTCCCCTCTCTCTCTGTTTGCTTTGCTTGAGTCTTGGTCCAGTTAGCCTTTTTTTTTAATAAATTTGGATTAGAGTTATCTTTAATTATTGTTTTTATTCTATTCATTTCTCCTTTGTATGTTTGATATGTTTAATTTGTTGATCAGTAGTCTGACCAATTTATATTTCTTTACTCAATTTTTTTAACAATTCAGTTGATAGTATATTTTGTTCTTTGGATATGTTCCAGTAGGAAAGAAACCTAGGTAGATCTCCAGAACTTTGGCCACATGCAATAAGCACGATAATCTTATGAATTGGAAAGGAGCCACTTTGTAAAACTTCATTTTTTTTCTTTATGGCTTTAGTAGATCAGTGATGTGTATAGGTTAGCAAAATACAATATCCGGACCAATCAATTTGTATCATAAAGTTTTCCTGTGTATTGTATTTTTTGTTCTTGACGGTCTAGATTTAAACTTTGTAAAACTAAATGGTGTGTCATGGGGGTGAAGCATGTGCGTATAGCAACAAGTGTTCTGTAATTAACTTCTGAAATTGTCTATGCGATTTGTAATTTTTCTCTAAAGATGTGTAATAAGCAGTTTTATAAGATCTAACACTGGGTGTCTGAGTAGTTCAACAGGAAAAATTCTGAACGCAGACGGGCAGATTTGCCGTTTGCTCCACACGGCGAGCTGTTGGTAAAATCCCAGTGAGACTAAGATTAATATATATTTTTTCCCTGATAAACATGTGCCCTTCCATATTTATTTGTTATGAAATTGTGTATCACTATATTATAAATCACACTTTTGAAGCTTGTAGTTGGAAAGTTGGTAGTGTGTAGTTCAGACTCTAAAATATTTCTAATAAATAGGTTAAAATGTTCAACTTGTTTACATAGTCAGTAACATAACCTTAATCAGTAACGTGGTTTAACAGGTAATAAGTTAGTTGAATTTAGTCAATAAACATGTTAAACAAATGCTCAAATTTTGACAAAATTAGATTTGAATTTGACAATGCAGTGTGAAATTTCTTAAAAATTGTTTAGTAAGATACTTAAACAGAAATGCATAAAAAAATTAGTTAAAAATACTTAAAATTTTCAAATAATTTGGTTAAACATTCTTACAAAAGTTTTAATAAGTTATGTAAAGTTTCTGCAACATTTCTAATATGTTAGTAAACAGTTCTAAAAATTTTCTGATAAGACAGTTAAACTCCTAAGAATTACTAACTTTTTGAGTTAAAATTTCATAGAAAAATGTAATAAGCTAGGTAAACATTTTTACTTGTCTCTAATAAGTTAGTAAAAAATTTTTAAAATTTGGTAATAACTATGTTAAAACTTCTAATAAATCAATTAAATATTTCTAAATATTCTATTAAATTAGTTAAAGATCCATGCAATTGACAATAATTTAGTCAGACTCCTAATAACTCTCTAATAAGCCAGTTAATGTTTACAAATACATAGTAACTATTTAGTTTAAAATTCATACAAAAGTGTAATAAACTTTTTAAAGATTCTTACACATTTCTGATTAGTTAGTATAAATTTAATAAGATTAGTATAAATTTAATAAGATTATATGATAACTTACTTAAAATTCTTAAAACATTTTTGATCATTGTTCTAAACATTTGTAATCAGTGAGTTACATGACAATATTGAATTATTAGTTATTAGTTGAATTAAATCAAATGGTGCATTAAAAAGCAACATAAAATGCAATTCATACATATTAGAATCATTAATGTATGCAGAAAATATATTAGTTTAGTAGATAGTACCTGGAGATGAGAAAGGAAACACAAACTGCCTTCTAAGTGGCTCTATAATAATAATATAGCGTCTTAGTCAAATTTCTTGCAAATTATAAAACAAATTCTAGAATACATAACTGACTTAATAAAAACAAATTATGAGATACAATATAGTAACCTGGGGTTTGTCCTCCTAGTTTGGAAACAGTTTAGGTATTTTTATTCATTGTAGATTCCAACTGTGTAGTAGAGGACAAGTAACAACTTGTGTTTTTGTTCAAGACATGTTCAAGACATGTTTCCCAGATTTTAACCTCTGCATATTAGTAATTTCCCTTAACACTAGTCTTTCCGGTGTAGTAACATTGTGCACTACAGAAACCAATCAGCAGCAAAGAAATAGAACACATTAACGCCTAGCATCTACGTTATTTAATTGTCAATAATTGAGTACACAAACTTGACTTGCAAAATTAGCTATCATCTTTCTTACAATTTGTTATAACACTCAGTGGCACTGATGAGTTTTCTTTTAGAGCTGCTGTAAGTTGTATTGCTTGACTTACATGAAGCTCTTCTTCAATTTGTAGGGTTCCTGCACAAACACATTCATATGATGGGTTTCCTTGGTCAGTAAGACCATGACATCATGTATTATCTTTGAACTTGAGAAATTCTGGTTACCAATAAAGTAGGTAGGTACGTTAGTTTTTTAACCTCCAAAAATTATCGGCAGTGTTATCATCTGAAAAATGTTCAGATGAAAAACACTACAATAGCTGATAAAAATAGAGGGATAATGAATGGAGAAAAAGGAAAATGGGAGGAAATATGTTCCCGTTTCAATAGGCTGATTGTTATGCTCATGGACAGTATGTGCAGTCCCTGTAGTCCGTATTCTTTTAGACTGGGGGATATTTATCATCTGCATTTTTGTGTGAATCTCCACTTGATTGCTTTTGAATGGCTGACTGTGTGTTAGGAAGATGTATAATAGTAGATTCTGATTATCTTCTTGTGTTAATGGCAGAGAAATCTGCTTCAGGAATTAGGACTGTAATTTTTTTTTAAATAGGCAGTAGGAAGTGGTGTAGAGGAAATTGCATAGCTTCAAGTTTGCACGGCATGCAAAGTGTGAGCTGTATTACTTACCCCTCCAGTAAAGTACGCATCCCAGAATTATTACCTCTTACTTGAGTTTATAGGTCTGCCATACCACGCAACTCTTGGCCAGAGAAAAACGGAAAAAAAAGGTCTGCCTCCTGGCAATAATGATTAGACTCCTTTGTTGGTAACATTGTTTTGAAGTGTTAAATTGGCCTTCGTGTGGTACATCTAAAGATATTGAAGATATTATTATTATTATTATTAAATCAAAACGCCTTTTTGGTTTTCAAAGGGTGGCTGACAGAAAGAAATTATAGCAGTTGCTGTGATTTTCTCGGTTTGTGTAGAAACTGGAAATCTTTATATAGGAAGTCAAAAATGCTAATTTTTTAAGCAAATAGGTAATAAATGCGATTGGACGTAGTACCTTCATCTCGTTCACATAACCATGTAGTTGCATATTATACATATCTTTTAATCTGAACTTGTTTAGCTAAATGTCACTATTTACGAATTCATCTTAAGTTCGTCTTGGTAACGTGTCTAATCTGATCATTCTTAACATTAACAGATTGTATTTATAACTCCTAAAGTCAATCGATTGTGCTTAAACGTTAATATCAACGAAAAATTATGAGCAAATTTGGTAATTGGATGTATTTAATAATTAATATATATTCGTTTATAAGTCTTGAAGTTAATAAATTATTTTGCATTAGTAAATACGTTTAAGCATATTTTATTTATCATTTTAAATTTAATCTTTAAATACTTATTATATATATTATATATATTATAATTTATATATTAGTTTGTAGGTCTTAAAGCTAGCAGATTATATTTTGTTCTTTGTAAGTATGTTAAATCATATAATATTTATTCGTTCAAATTAATCTTAGAACTTATCAGTTACTTCCAAAACTAAAAGCATATTAATCTTTATTTATTAATGTTTTATCTTTTATTTTTTTATATTAGGGCTTTGCTCTTAAGATCTTCTCTCGACTTATTAGTTCATCAGATGAAGTTGAAGTAGTCTAGTAATAGTAACTGGTTCATCTTAAATTTACCTGTAATTATCAGATTAATCTGATTAATTAATAAGAAGTATTAATAAGAAATGATCATTAAGTTTTCTACTTAATAATTCAGTTGTAAATATCATAGATAACTAAACGTGGCCCTACTTCATGTTACTTAGTTCACTGAGTTCCATCTGAGTAGGAATGTAGTACTATTAGTCAGTTTTGTTTATTCATTCAAATTGTAAGTTTATTGGTTTTATCTTGGTGATATTAGATTACGTTTAAATTTATTAGTTTGTAAGTCTATTAGTCTATATTAATAGTTTCTCCCTTGGCCTTGCCAACTCTATTAAGATCCTCAGAGTTGAAGACTACTAAGTTTCAATGAGGGCTAATAGTTACAATGATTATACTTTTTAATTAGTGACACAATAGTAGCAGCCAAACTGATTATACTTAATTTGAGTGAATTTCGATACAGTGGATTTGGATTGCAGCAATAGTAGTAGCAAAAGTAGTTTATCGTCTACGAAAACCCATAGCAAAACCAAGATTTTGGGATTTCAGTCATGGAACCAAAGTAGTGCGGCAAAAGTCTAGTATTCATTTAAAACAAACACTAGTAAATTCAAGGTTTTGCAGTTGGCCTTTTGTCTTCAGTCCTTCTCTTTCTTTATCACCCTTCGTACCTTGTTGCTGCTCTGTGCAATAGAGCCAGGTTTGCCACCATCGACACTGTTGTTGATGTCGTCACTGGCCGGCCTCTTGACTGGCATATTTGCTGGTGAGGTAACCTAGTCACAAATTGAGTCTTCATCTGTCAGTCTTTCGGTGTCGATGAACTCGTCCTTATCATCTATGCTCTCTTATGCGGACTTCTTTCCCCTCTTAATAAGTTCTGCATCTTCATAAATCTGCCTAATGACATCAACAGGGTCATCACCCTTGTAATGTTTTTCTGCACAATTAACTGGTAAAACAACTTTCCCAACCAAATAGTAAAGGTCGTCTGGAAAGCAATGTTTTATGATTCCCTTGCCCTTGAATAGGGGATCCCCGTCCCTTTTTGCTGTGATTTGGTAGAAAAAAAGGGGCTTTAGTTATTTCTGGTCTAGATGATACAACAATTGATAGCATAATAAGTTACTCACAAGCTCTAGACGTTTAGTTACGTCGTCTGCAGTCTCTCCAATTAGTCCTTTGCAACATGTCCCACAGTAGAAGCTCTAATGATTGTGTACCGTCACAAACTTCAATAAAAAGGCAGAACTTGTTTTCTTTGTCAACCGGGCCACATTTGTCACATATATAACCGTTCCCGGACCTCACAATTTTCCTAAAGCATTTTACACAGCTGGGGAAGCACCAGCCGTAGTCTTCCTTGACTGTTGAAATCGTACCAATCACCCATACCCACTGGTCCTGTAAAAAAAACATATAATAAAATAAAACCAAAATATATTAGGCTTTTGCACTATATATTTCATATTAAGAATTTTTTAGGCTTCGCTGTACTACCGTCAATATTTTTGGCACATCTTCTAGTTTGTTCATATTGTCAATAATACTCTCTATTTCCTCTCTCACTGTTTTGTGTGAAATAGTTGAGGGTTGGCTGATTTGGTATGAAATGTTATGTTCTCCTTGAGGTAGACTATAGAATAGGTAGAAATGTTAGGTTTTTTTTGTCCGAGTTTGGGCTATTACGAAAAAATGTAGATGCATAGGTAAAAATAACTTAGCCAAAAATTCTGCTATTTCGCCCAGTTCTGTGTTGGCCACAATTTTTGGCGTAGAATGTATTAGATACTCAACGCTTACAAAAGGAGACCAAATGAAATGTCAGATTTTTTTTCCTAGGCCAAAATGAGAACATATGTTGCAGAATTGAATGCAAACCTTTGAAATTGTTACTGCGACACAACTGTAAGAGAACCACCAATGGCTGGCACTTTCCTACATTTTTTACTTGGTTTTGCATTTCTAGGGCCTAGTTCTCCCATAGAGTGCACGGTATACGATTTCCACTGTCAATGGTGTTTCTTGTTTAGAAAACTAGTAGGCAGCTTAGAGTATACTATATCGTAAGTCTTGCAGCTGCATTTCCGTGCTTCGGGCACAACTCTTTATGGTGTATAATTTTGGTCACATGTTGTTCTATCCAACCATAAGGCCGATTATGTCTGAAAATTATAGTTTGCGTATAAGTTTGCATTGCTATTTGAGCTGCAAATCGTTATATTAGAAAAAAAAAAAAGAAAAATTAACACTGTTATAGTGTTTTGACACAAACCAAATAAGGGAGTTTTTCAGAATGCTTAGAGTCTTAGATCTCATGAAAGGGCTTTAGCTGGTAGATAGTTATGGGAAACCTGGAATCAGTGGTTCTTCCAACGTAAGTCTTCTCAAAAAAATAAAGCTGGTATCTATGCCCAGTTGTTGGGTACAGCCCATTGTTTTCCTAAACTGAGAGGTTTTTGATTACCTAGATCTCGCTCTCCTCTATTAGGCTATTGAAAATTGCAATGCTTTTTCCTCTTATGGTTGCTTGAATCCTATCACCTTGTTTGTGTAAGAACTCACAAATCAAATAATCTAGTTAAGAAGTAATAATGGTGCCATTGGGCACAAAGAAACAAAAATTTTAGCTAATACATATACTGTGTTATCTATCAAGAGGAGCTCTAAGCTGGTTCCCATCCTTTCGCCGTCCAGAATGCTCCATTTCCTCCCGCAACGGAGCTTCAGACGCCAGTCGAACCTGTTACAATTAATGTCTTTTAGCAGTGTGAAAGCATGCGGCATTTTTTTTGAGCAAATCATGCTGTTTCTGGTACTGATTCTGTAACCTGACTACTGGGTGGAAAAAATAGTGGAGACCTTCAAATGGTGCGTCTGGTTTAAATAGCCAACTCGTTTGTTTTTTTTTTAGATTAAAAATTACATGCTTGGTTGTGACAAACTGTGTCTTGAGCCTCTAAATCTAATCTCTGATAAGAAAAATCGAATTCCTGTAGATATAATTAATGCACAGTGGCTGTAATGAAGACACAAATAGCTGCAATGAAGATAAAAATTGGGAGTTACAATTTGAATGACTGCACTGTTGAGGCTTTAAACTGCTGCTGTAATTAATGTAGTATGGCTGGATTGAACATATCTGGGACACAAATTCAATTTGTTTGTTGGATGTGTATTTTCAGATTCAGACTTTAATAAATATAAAAAAAATAAACCAAAGTTGCATCTATTAGGCAGCCGAGTTTAGGTGCCTTAGTAGTTAGTATTGATATTTTCCTTACATAGAATAAGGTAAGCCTTCAACTTATAAGGGTAAAAGAGTAAAATCATTGTAAGAAGTTTCGATTTTTATTTTATTTGGATAATTATGTATCCACTACTACCTTATGTACAGTACATTTTAATCGCATAAAGGGATCTACAACTTTGTTTATGGCTACAATTATGACCTCAAGTTTTTTGTACCCTTTTCCATGATTAATTTTTAACAATTACCAACTAATTGGTTACATAGTTTAGATCTAACCTATAATTGAAATAAATCTAAAAAAAATTGGTGCTTCTTATTCGTTATATATTTTTGTTATTTAAATAAGTAATTTGATGTCTAAATAAAGAAAACTAATTGTTTTACCTGTGCATTGCACCGGAACATAATATCAGATAATATAGTTATTCAAGAGGAGTAAAACTTTATCATTTAAGAAAATTAAACTTATAATCTTACATCGTTTATGACTGTACACATGAAAATAATATATTTCTTATCGTACTATAAAATCTTAAATACATAAAGATCAAAATGGAAAATAAAGTAAAAATCCTTAACACAAAACCATAATAAGTCCTTAACACAAAACCATACTAAGTACAATTCAACTAAATATAATAACTTACTAAATGAACAATAAAAAATAACAGTATGAAAATAAACATACTAAGATCGGAAGAGCGTCGTAATACATGTTACATCGATAAATATAACTTGAATTAACGATGATGAAATGTAATACATGCATATTCCTTAAATCGATGAAACTATAAAAAGGGCAGACAATTACATAAAAATAGTTAAAGAATTTGAATTGCTGCTTATAGAACGGTTTATCTTTTAAATTCCAATGCATTGATACATAAAGATAATAGTAAAAGCTTTTAAATAGACTTCTTAATAGGCTTATAAACTCCATAAAAGATTGGACTAAATAATAGGAGTAAAACACAAACATTGGCTGAGAATAAAATAGGAAAAACAAAAATAAACACAACAGATAAATTCAAACGCCGAAAATATATCTTGTCGAGCAACCCCAAAAGCATATATTATGGATCGAAAACGGACATCGCATGCAAAATGTATGCTTGTTTCTTCGAACACAAACTATTGAGACTCCCCCATTCCCAAAAAAAAAAAAAAAAAAAAAAAAAGAAGAAGAAGTTGATGTCAAATAGATTCGAATTGACCGGCTCAATGGCAGAGTCGAGATTTATAGTAGAAATGGACGGGAAACTTAATTTTTGAAATGAGAAGATAATTATAGAAATATTAATGTTATTAAAATTATCTAATTAATAAAATAAAACTAAGATGGGTGTCCTCATCATGGGATTTGATGGAATTGTTGAGCTGTATGGATTCTTATAGAATCCATGTATTTTAATAGAATTTCACAGAATCCATAAGATTCTATCACGATCTCAGGTGACTGGAGTTCAGAGTGTGCTCTTCCGATCTGTAGGATTTAAAAGAGGTGTCCCCACGTAATTTGATTAATAGAATTTCATATCATTTTGAATATTCTTTCGATAGATTTCTTTTATTACAAAATCCATAATATAAATAAATTTTAGTGTACAAGAAAATAATAAAAATACAAAATAATAGGGAAAAACACATAATTTGATATTACTTTTTGTTCAGGTAACATTTTTTTCTTTTGTTCTTGTTTTTTTTTGTAACAGTTCAAGTAACCAATTTTAAAAGTATTTAAAAAATTATTACTTGTATCATGTTATTATCTCTAAATTGTTTTTGACGGGATTGTCTCTGAATTTAAACATTTAGCAACATTTTTCTTTTATTATCTTATTTTATTTTTACGCAAGTCGGATGTGAATTTGAAAAAAAAATTATATAACCTCTTACTTAATGATTAAAAAAATAAGGAAAAATATTCAAACCATGTCACTAAAAAATAAACATTTTAACATTGTCGTTCTTTAAAATAAATTTAAATAAAATAAAAGAAAGATCGGAAGAGCATTGTTTTAAAACTAAATTGGGCAAAGATAATAAAATTACATTATACGTTCTATGTGAGTATGTTGTTAAATTATACTATAATTTTTTAATACTATCACTTTCAAAATTTACTTCACACAGGTTAAATTTGATATGATTGTAAGAAAATCGTGTGACGAAGAAAAAAACAAATGTTTGCTCATTTGGATTTTAATTACTTAAAATTATGAAATTATTTTGATTTTTAATATCATATTACAATAATATCTCATCTCATTCACTAACAATTTTGTTTGTATAGATTGATTATAATTTGATTTTTTTCATAGTTAGAATGAAGGAAAAATAAGGTTATTGTGTATGTGAATAATCGTTTAAAAACTAGAGTGATAAAAAAAATGAGTTTTGATAATTTATAATTGTAGTTTTTTATTAATTATTTGGGTCCTAAAAAAAAATTTGAATGCCATGAGAATCCAAGGTTAGGAGGCCGGATTTTAGTCAGAATCATGTAAGTGTATTCTTAATCCTAAAATCCAAAGAATTTCATAGAAATCCACAATTTAATGAAATCTATGAGAATCTGAAGAAATTAAGGATATTGGATTCCTATAGAATTCATAGAATTTCAAATTGAGGACACCTGAAATTGTATGGATTTTTAAAATCCATCCAATTCCCTGTTGGGGACACCCCCCTAAGTCTATTAATTAAGAAAAAACCAGAAGGCAAAGATATTCAAGATAAATATTAAATAGTCAAGATGAGATGCCAATTTTAGTAAAGTGAAAAAGAGCGGGAAAAGTAAAAAAGACAATGACGCTACTTTTATGTATACTAGATTTTCACCCGTGCGTTGCACGGTTAGACATCTTATCAAAGTATCTACGTACATATCAATATTTAATTTTAATAAATTATGATAAATAATAAGTAAAAATAAATTTTCGTTTCTATTGGCATCATCTACAATAATTATAATGTACAGTAAATTGAAAGCAATTAACCCAATCTACTATCATATGGTATGATATCATATGGTTATATATAACCATATAGCGTTCATCGGAACACGACGTATGAGAAATCACAACCATGTAGTATGTCTCAATACATTTCATATGGCCACATGGTAGTAACATATACCATATAAACATATAGTGTAAGATCATTTTTGCTATTAAGTGGCATCATTAAAACAAATAAATTTATTTACCTTATGATACACAACGGAAGATAGACTATATAATATGAAATGATTATTAGCTCAATGATATTTTGTAATAACATATATATTTTTTTATTTTTTACAAATATATTAGATCGTCACGGATGATGTAAACTATAAAATCATATACATCATAACAAAAGAAGATTAATTAATCTCAAATAATAAATATGAATAACTCACCGTTTGATAACATATAATGAAATTAATAACTATTAATATGTGTGTGTATATATATATATATATAAAGTAAAAACGAACTGAAAGAACAAAACCAAATGAGGACTCTTCATTATCAATTTCACTAGATTTTTACCCGTGCGTTGCACGGTTAGACATCTTATCAAAGTATATACGTAAATATCAATATTTAGTTTTAATAAATTATGATAAACAATAAGTAAAAATAAATTT